>JANHZU010005645.1:9165-25604 GCA_032468055.1 Acrochordus granulatus | reverse complement strand
AAGGAAGGAAGGAAGGAAGGAAGGAAGGAAGGAAGGAAGGAAGGAAGGAAGGAAGGAAGGAAGGAAGATTTCTGACACTCATTGCCAGCTTCCCACAAGGAAATTAATTGGGGAAGCTGACAAGAAGTTGGAAATTACTCCCATTTTCCCACTGATATTTTTGCCCACCTATGGATATATATGTTCTGTTTAGGTAAGGAAATATTTCTGAAACAATGACCCAATGGGTCACAGATTGTCTAATTGTATTTAAGAGAACAAAATATTTCAACCGAATTCCTAACTGACACATTTCTACATTTTATAAAGTCTAACTGGCAATTTAGCAATCTGGCAAACTTATCAGCCATCTTAAATAAAGCAAGAAAAAATGTAATATTCTTGGAAAATGAATAACATGTTTATTTTGAGAAAGATTTTGATCACCTCCAATTGGATTTCAAGTATATGAATAAAATAGCATGAAATCTTTTTTATGGTTATAAATCAGAATGTACCTTGAGCTCATTGAAACAACATGACTGGTCATTTTCTCAATAATCTTCAGATATCTTATTTATAATAAGGAGAAAATAATAAAAAGTTGCTGCTTCTACAATAGGACTTTTAGCTCTGTTGCAATATCAATTGAAAGTGAAGTTTAACATTATAATTCTCGACAATGCTTGATATATCACTGTATTCTTTAAAAACTCAAGTTTTATTTCTCTCTATTGTATGTTTGTAGGTACAGATTTGGTTTTGACCCACATGGCTATTTTCATGGACTGGATCAAGGTCTATCAAATATGCTTCTATCCAGACTTAATAATCTTTAATGAAACAATTTTATTAAAAAAAAGTTCAAATCTGATTTTTTTAGTTGGAATTATCCAAAGGTAAGTACAATTCTCAAATTTTGGTCCTTCTAATTTTTATTGCTTTTCTTGTGATTTGTAAAGTTAATAATTTTATTTATTTCAATGAAATCCATATTTACTGCAATAAATATGTTAAATTCATACCTATTATAATAAATACATTATTATTCTCTGGTGTTTATTTTTAAAGTGAGGACAGTTTATATATTTATTTTCATATTATCTAGAAGATTACTCCAATAAAGATTGCTATATTTACTACAAATGCACATTTCAGAAAGTTTGTGTAATTAAGAAATTAAACTTGTACCTTCATTATTTGGTTTAAAGTTAATAATTAAATAAAAAGAGTTGGAAGGTGTTATGTAAGTCATCAACAGTAAACCTTTTTTCAACAGAAAAATACAAATTAAAACATTCCAGATAAATGGATGTCTAGCATCTGCTTGAAGATCCAATTAAGGAGTTCTTTTTAAAACAAATGCTCTTGCATTGCATTGTAACTTCTTTCAACATTTCTACTACTTCTAGCATCCTCAGTTAGTTGAGTTATATCTAGTCAAAGATAAGTGGACCTCTTGTGCTTTCTTCTCCTCTCTGAAAGAAAAACTGTCTTATTTATTATAAATAAATAATGTCATGTAAGATCTATGCTTATTTTAACACAGATTCTTTCTGTGGTTGTAGTGGAAGAGATGGCAGAGCTGGAGAAGGAGTAAAAAGAGGACTTAATCTCAAATTGTTATGTAGCCACAAATGCAAAAGGTCCAACCCTTCCTGACTGACAGTGAATCTTATCTAATACCTACAGTACTGGACCAGTTAATTGAGTAAATTCTTATATATAGTCTTAACATGTCTGTGAAGACTCTCACTCGTCCAGGGTAATTGCATCGCAACAAAAGTTTTGTTGCGATATATAGTCTTAAGCAATCTCTTCTTTTTTCTTAACATTATTAGCACTTACCGGGGTTCACTTCGTTGGCCATTGATGTGACTGAGGAAATACTTCAACTGACACATTACACCGTCTGTCTTTCTTGTTCTCCTGCCATTATCAGTGCCGATTTATCTACTCGCATTTGCACACTTTCAAACTGCTAGGTTAGCAGGAGCTGAGGCAGAACAACAGGAGCTCATCCCGCTGCATGGCAACTCCAGATCTTGAACTTACTAGCTGGCAAGCCAAGCTTTTAACTTCTTATGCCTCTCATACTTAAGGAGTAAATCAGTTAATTTAAATCTTGATGATGGATGTGGTCTTTTGAACCTGACAAGCAGGCAAATTCATTCCTTTGGATTTCTGAACTGGAAAATGTATTGACATGTAATACACCTTCTTCCTTTCTAAGATCTTTGTTCCTTTTGAAAAAAAAAATGTATCCTTCAATTGCTATATTCTAGCAAAGGGAGTCATCCCATCCAATCTCTTTACATCAAATGACCATATTTGCCTTTCTACTACAAGTTCTTTTTCACTTCCCATAAGCAGCAATATATAGACAATGAATGTCATGAAATTGGTGAGCCAATTTTTTTCTAGTTTTTTACAGAATAGTTTTAAAGGGGCCATTTCAACAATAGCCTTACTTATGGATTTTCATTTCCATCCTTTCCCCAAATGATTCAATCAGACTCAGCATATTTTAGTTTAATACATTATATCAATTCTTCTATGATGCTGCCCATCTTACAGCAGCAATCTGTCGTGGTTATGGCCTCATAAACAGGTTTATTCAAATGATAACAATTGTGTAACCTGTCACTGACTTACAGAATTTTTCTTTCTCTTTCCCTTCCCCTTCTGTGGACTTGAAGAATGAATGAGAATGCTACCTGAACTCTGCAGGATGATTGTAAGAAGAGCAAGAAAGTGTGCTTAAAAATATGGTAGCCATCTTGTAGCATCAAAGAAGATAGGTTTCATTAAAGGAGAGGCAAGGGAAATAATGTGGATTTTCATAAATGTTCATATGCTTATTTATGTGGAAAATAATTATGAAAATGTAAGTAGAAATACAGCTCCTTCAAATAGGGTACCTGCAGTTCCACTTAAATTATAATGAGGAATTTTAGTCCTTTGACCTCCCTTCTTATAATTTCAAACCAACTTGGATTGAGCAGCCTTTCAAACAGAAAACTTGTTTTCTGTAAACTAAGAAATATATGCCCATAGTTAAAGGGGGATGTGCAGAGAGAACTGTTAAGAAACTTGGTGACAAATAGTCTCCTATGCATAATAAAAATATTAACATTAATACAATAAATCACTTAAATTTATGGGACATGTGGAATTGTAGCTGCAAGAGCAAATGGGAGGGTAAATGATAGGATCTGCAAAAAAAAGGTCAAGATATGATCATCACTGAAATGGTTTAAGATGACACAGTGGGAGTTTTCGAAGAGAAATATAGATTGCATGTCAAAGAGCTGCTCTAATTGTTTACGACTGTGAAAACATTGTGAGTAGCAACTCCTATCATTTCTCCAGTCATTTCTTCCAAAATAGATATAGCATACAGTATTAAAAAAAAAATCCTACTTAATTTCAAGAGCTATATATTTCTCCCTTTCAGCTCCCCTTTCTCTCTCTTTTTTAAAGACATCTAAGATAAAGAGCATAATTACATAAATACATTTCCTCAATAAAGAGGAAGATTATAGATCCTATTGGTTTCTTGTAATATCTAATCTTGACAAACTGACTACAGTATATCCCTATTTCATTAAAACAATTATATCTTAACATTTTATTGTGATCAAAGGCACTTAGAACAATAATATAAAATTAATATATATATATTAATAATATATAATAAAATTATATATGATAAAATATAATGAACTGCATATCTGGGCTAAAAAACTCTGGATGGCCATTATGAGGGAAATTTGACTTCTAACGGGCAAGAACAATTTTGCAGCCTAGATGAGGTGGCCCTATATACAGCCTGAGCATCTAACATATTTAATTATTGGCAAAACCTACATGTTCTAACTTACAGTTTCAAAATGATTTGAATATAGTGTGGGTTCAGAGATCTAAACTGGATATTACCAGGTAATAAAATGCTTTATAAAATTTAAACATGCACACAACTATTCACTTAATTCCTTAAGGATACTTAACTGCATCTTATACAAGGCAATGAGAAGCCTTAGTAGGACTACAACTGTGTTTGCTATTTTTTTACTCAGGCTATCTCTAGTGGTGACACTAAAGAAGAGAAGAGAGCACAGGATACAGCTACATGTCATGATGGCACAAAGAGAAAAATAGAAGTTTTCTTTCATTAGAATTTGTGCTTAAAGGATATTAATGGTCTTAATCTTCATTCCTACTCTTATTTTCATATCCAGAAATTATTAAAACATTTCTGGAAAAAATGGATTTAAAATTTTCAATGGATTGTTAAACTTATCAAGATGAGAAAATATATTGTATTCACACATCACACTAAGCCCTAGCTCCTTAGTATTATGCACAGAGGCAAAAATGTGCACAGCAAAATATTCCTTAGTGATCAGCAAATTCTGGCCTTATTTAACATATGTTTTAATCATCAGCCTCAATTATAATCTGCATTATGTAAGACTCTCTAGGGATATTCCAGAGGCAGGCTGCAGCCCAATATGTTGTTTGATTTTTTTGCTTTATGCATGATATATATACTGTATATATGCAGAAAGTGAAGAGGAGCTAAAGAGCCTCTTGATGAGGGTGAAAGAGGAGACTGCAAAAGCTGGCTTGAAACTCAACATTAAAAAAACTAAGATCATGGCAACTGGTCCCATCATTTCCTGCAAACAGAAGGGGAAGAAAAGGAAACAGTGGCAGATTTTACTTTGTGGGCTCCAAGATCACTGCAGATGGTGACTGCAGCCATGAAATCAAAAGACTCTGGCTCCTTGGGAGGAAAGCTATGACAAACCTAGATAGCATATTAAAAAGCAGACACCTCACCTTGCCAACAAAGATCCATATGGTCAAGGCTATGGTTTTCCCAGTAGTAATGTATGGCTGTGGGAGTTGGACCATATGGAAGGTGGAGCACTGAAGAATTGAGGCCTTTGAATTGTGATGCTGGAGAAGACTACTTAGGGTCCCTTGGATGGCAAGGAGATCAAACCAGTCAATCCTAAAGGAAATCAACCCTGATTACCCATTGGAGGGATATTCAAGATATTCATACTGAAGCTGAAGCTCAAATACTCTGGCCACATAATGCGAAGAGAGGGCTCATTAGAAAAGACTGTGGTGCCGTGAAAGATTGAAGAGAAAAGAGAGGGGGACAGCAGAGAATGAGATGGTTAGACAGCATAGTCAGTGCAATGGGCATGGGCAGACTCTGGGAGACAGTGCAGGACAGGGAGGGCTGGCGTGCTGCAGTCCATGGGGTCATGAAGAGTCTGACATGACTGCATGACTGAACAGCAACAATATTCAGTGAATACTTTTAAAAGAAGTTGCTTTTCCAAGCAATTCCTGGTTTCAAATTCCAGCTCAATGAGTTTAGCAACAAGTAGTAATACTGCTTGGCAACAAACAGAGAATTCAGTTCAGAAATATATGCAAGTAAGCCAATAGTGTGCTGCAATTCATTAGCTAAGTCTTAATTTGTTCAGAAGATTTCTAAATTGTTCAACACCATTAATATACAAAAGAGTATGTAATATCCAGGTTTGTAACTGTCAAATAATAACCAAGATACACTTTTACAATATATTATTCAATATACTTGGCCTGGCTTATATATAACACAAAGTCATGATTTCTTTTGCCTTGACTAAGCTTTATTTGAATAACTAAACACAACCCAGGAAACAAAATATCGTTTATTTTTAAGCTGCAAACTTCAATGTGAAAGTTTTAAGATAATATAAAAATAATGACTTAGTTTAAAGTATGGCTTGTTATGTCTGAAACTGAAATCCTAATTTATTATTTTTGTCCAAATTTATCACCAAACTAAATGTACAAACATAATCAATGATAATTATCTTTTTTTTTCTTCAAATCTTTCTTAGATTCTGGAAACAGTGATGTTTATGATGATGTTGAATCAACTGACTTCCCTCTTCCACCAAAAGAAATTAGGCAAGTTAATATAAATAAAAAGCTTTTGTTCTTTTGTTTTGTTTTGCACAGAGTATGGGCTGGCTGAGTTGCTGTATAAAGTAGTAAATCTAAGAGATAATTTGCAACTGCCTATAAATATATCAAGGTAATGCACTGATGGTTATCTTTTTTGTCTTAATGTATTGTTTTAGTCTTGGGAAAAATGTAAAATCTTTGAACTTTGGGAGGAGCAAATCTGATGAACGTAATTCACAGAAGCTTAAGAAAATTGACAAAGAAGAGAAAGAGTTTAGAAAAAAATTCAAAGTAAGTATCTGTGCTTTTTTGTGTCTATCTTTCAACTAGTAATAGAAAAGGGGGTTAAATAAAGTGGAGCTATAAACAATTCTAAACACATCAATAGACCATCTGATCATTATATATCCTAACTTAATATCCTATCCTAATGAGATGGATGGTAAATAAATTTGACAAATAAATAAACTTCACAAGAACTCATAAATAGTACTATGGGGTCCAGTTTTATCAAGCTGTTGATAATAATTGATGATAATAATCATCTATTAATGATTATTATCTATTAATGATAATAATCATTAATAGATGATTCCCAACTATTAATCTTAGTCCCATGCCAAAATGATGAAATAGTAGAAATGTTGACCCAGTGGTTGGACATTGTCAGGGCCTGGAAGGGGAGGAACAACCTCAGACTGAATCCATCCAAAGTAGAACGGCATTTTTTTCTGAGCCAAATAATTCCAGGATTTTTTTTTTCTGAACTGAGTTCATTGCCTTGTCCAGAGGTGGTTTGCAGTTGGGGGAACTCTTGGACTCATAGCTTCAGCAGATAGATTAGTGGGTAGCTGTTGTGACTCGGAGGACTTTTTTGGAGTAATTTCATCAGCTCTGTATGGTAGCCCTATACATAGTCACATATGCCTTAAAGTACTTAATCTGCTTAGAATATTGTAATGTGCTGTACAAATCCTCTATTAGAAAGGATTTGGAAGCTACAGCTGATACAAAATGTAATGGCCCAGGGATTGGCAGATGTATCCTATTCAGGTAATTCCATTGCTTAAGGAGCTGCATTGGTTGCTGGTTGGGTTCTGGGTGTGATTTAAGATGCTGTATGTCACCTTTGAGGCCATAGATGGCTTCAGAGTAAGTTATATACCCAAAGTTAAATTTGACAGGTAAATATGTTGGACAAATAAAATAAATATCTCAGGAACTGACTTCTATTCATCTGCCTGTCTAAATCAGGATGAATTTGATCAATTCCTTCCAATTCCCATCTATAGAAAAAATGCCATCTGATGGAGCCTTGGAAGCAAGCATTTTCAATTCTTGCTCCCCTACCATGTTCTAGAGTAATGTTTTTCAAACTTGGAAGCTTTAAGATCTGTAGACTTCAACTCCCAGAATTTTCCATGCTAGCCAGGTAATTATGGAAGTTGAAGTTCATACATCCTAAAGTTGCCAAGTTTGAGAAACACTGCTCTAAAACAAAAAGAGCAGAATACATATAAAGTACAAATAAGCAACAAATGAACAAATCAATACATAAGTAAAAAATGGTGATTGGACCTTTGCCTACCTCCTTAAAGATTAACAGCAAGAAGCAGTCGAAAGAAAAGACATTCCAGTTAAAAAGTCCTGATCTGACATTAGGAAATTCATAAAAGGGGACAGATCCAGCAATATTCTAAACAATGGGCCTGTTTGGTTATATAACCATGATAGGCTAAGGGGTAATTTTAGAGTGAGAACATGCATAGCTTCATTTAAGCTTTTTCTCATGTGTCATATTTTACAAACTTATTTGAACTCAATTCAGATGCTACCTTAGATCTCTTTATTTCGGATGCCATAGCCAGGAACAAATCTAAGATAATATGTATAATATAAATGGGGCCCAAATGACATTCATTTTGAGTTGAATATACAGTATTCAAGAGATTTTGCTGTCAAAAAGTTGGACAAACATGGCCTCTGTAATGTTCAAACTAGTTTTTTTTAAATTTAGCCCAATGAAATCATATTTTCCCCCTATCCAATGAAAATGGTCTATTTAAGAGTTCTATGTATAATGTTTTCCTTATAATGGGACCCTGGGAGATAGATTGGGAAAGACCAGAGGAGGATAACAATTAGAAGACTCTCTTTCCATTTGGAAGGAACAAAGCTATATGTGGCAGAGATAGGGGATATCTCAGCAATAGGCACATAGGTCTGCGAGAGGAGTAAAAATCTGCAAAATGGCTGGGTTTGCATTGCAGCATCATGCCTGTATCCTGTAGATGTTGATCACCCCTCCTCCAGATGCATTTACTTATATATATACTTCCATTCTGTAACTGAATTATGCACATTGTGCAAACACTGTCAATGAAATAGAATCCAGCCAACTAATATTTGTGTTACTCAGGCCTAACTTCTATGGCTCACATGGCATGAGCATCTCATGTGAGCCCAGAATACTGCGTCACTTGAATAAACTGTGGTTAAGTTAACCATAGGAAAGTATGTAATTGAAATAAACCCTAAGGCATTTCCTTGGAACTTTTATATATACAGTATAATTTTTGTTGAAATGTTTAAGCATGAAATTAGAAATTAATAGAAACTAATTTAAAATAAAAATTAGAAAAGAAGTCAGAGAAAAAGTGCAAGAAAATAAAAAAGCTGAGGAAAAATAAAAAAAGGAAGAAATGATATAAATAGCATCTGATATTCTTCATAGAAGTTCTAAGTACAAATATATATTTAACCTCTCTAAAGTTATCTGATATTTCTCTTCTTTCTATAATCTATTCTATCTAATCATCAAAACTATAAATGACAAAATCCTTTTCATTTTTACACAAAAACCTCATAGGAGGCTTCCATTTCCACTGAACTCAGTGGAGTTCACCTTTTGATGGTCATATGTAGGTTTAATTAGACTGCTTCTTAAAATTCTTGATTCATAAATCTGCCTAAAAAGCATTTCAAAAGGCTGTCTTGGAGAATAATTACTTTAGTTCCCCCGGGAAAAATGTGAAAATGGTATATTCTCCATTGTAAACATTGTTAGCAAGGCTTTTTGTAGGTATGACTGCAGGGGGAAGTCATTCAGTCGTCTCAGGGGATTGTTCAAGTCTTGATCCAGAGGAAATGTTAATCTCTGAAGAATATATGTGGTTTGGTTTAAACTTCTCTGTGAACCAAAAAAAAAGAGGATGCAACTTTGTAGATTGCTACTGCACTATATGTTTCCTTTCTCACCTACCCAGTACAACCGCTCTTCTGCATGTGTAAAATTGGATACACATAGGACTGGATTGTATGGTTGATTAATAAAAGAGTCCTCAGACAGATCAGACTGAAGGCCATCAAGCTGAGCTTCTCTTCCCACTTCAGTGAAACAGTAATCTCTGAGAAGGCCACCAATAGGATATGAAAATTAATTAAACATAAGCAGTGATTTTAATTATAAGTGATGTGTATTTTTTATAAGTAATCTATCATTCATTTTATTCCATAGTATGAAGGTGACATCCGAGTTTTGTATACTATTACCGTATCTAGAGCAACATCCCCCAAGAAAAGAAGTCCCAAAGATTTGCTAGTCAAGCCAGGAGAACTGGTTGAAGTTATTAAAAATGTGGATGATACAAAAGTCCTCTGTAGGAACGAAGAAGGAAAATGTAAGTAGTAAAAGAAAAGAAGTTATGAAGTACAGAATGGGTACTGTGACTGTCCAAATATTGTTGAACTCCAAATTCTGTCAGTCCTAGTGCTTATGGCCAGAAATGATGGGGCTTATAATCAATAACAATTAAAGGGCAATATAAGTGAACAGTCTCTTTGTACATTCAAGATCACTATGGGCCAGACAGTCATTGGGTTCGTATATCACACTAAGCCACAACTTGTTTAACCAGGTGTTATAAAATAAACTCCAATTGGATAGTTTTATTCTAGCTGTAAACCAAGTTTTATAAACTACATCGATCTGTGCCCAAGCCAATTAGCATGATTCAGGAACTTAGACGTTTGTGCATTTTAGCCACAAATTTGGGGAATCGTTAGGTTCTTGGGTGCCAGCACAAGCCTGAATATAACTCTGAATATTGTGCTAGCAGTAACAGCTGTTTTGTATTGAAAAAAATAGACTTGCCTGGGTATATGTGTGAGCATTCCTGTGAAGCTAGGGGTTAGCAGAGCCAATTTATAAGAGAAAGTAGATTTATTCAGGCAATTGCCACACTGTGACTAAGATACTATTACAGCAGGGTGTGCATATGATTTTAAGCAGAGTAATTGCTTCGCAGACATATAAGCTTTTTTGTTTCTAATCTTATGTACAAATAGAAGATTTATAAGAATTAGGAAAAAGCAGAACTACTGTATTTACAGTAGTGTGTCCAAACTTCCCAGTACAAAGTCTCTTCCTCCATCCTGCCTTGCCAAAGGCTCTAACTTTCTCGACCTCTTTCCCAGAGCTATTTGTTAGTGATCACCCATTCCATTGTTTACTTACCAATTCCCCCCTTTATCCTCCTCCCTCCTCTTCACTTTTCACTATGATAGAGCGAGACAAGAAAAGGGAACAGGCTGATTTATATTTTGGTGTTTGCCTAAAGCCTTTATTTGTACCTTTTTGGAGTCAACAGCCTTCCCTCTACATTGAAGCCTTCAGCCCAGCATTTCCCAATTTGGGGCTTCCTTGAGATGTCCATGTGTCCTCCTTCTGTCCCCATCTATCTTGGGTTTTACATGAAGGACCTCCCTCTGTCTGGATTTTTACTTCTCTTCTCCCATGGAAGCCTCCAAGCCAACATCTTCACCACTTGTCTCTCTCTTGGGACCAGGAAATGGCTAAGAACACTCGCAATGATGTTTTTTTCCAGCCACCAACTTTCCATACAGTCTTTTTAAAGGCTCTCCATCTGTCTTGATGCCTCAAAAGAGCACAGGTTCAAATGTAGCAATGTATTGTCCCCCATCAAACTGGCAGCATTTTCCTCAGCAATTAAGAAGATGGGATTGCCCTCCCAGGGCTTTAGATCCAGATACTGGATCTTGCATATTAGACTTGGCCAATGAATACTATTTATTTATGTATTTCTTAAATTTATAGACTACTAAACTCAGGCGACTCTCAGTGGCTTACAATAAAACAATAATAAAAGTTATTAGAAGTTTAAAAGTTTTAAAAACTTTTTTAAAAAATTCAACTGGACTGAAAGGGGAGGAGCCAAAAAAATATACGGGGGAACAGTGAATACTAAACCACCAACCACCTCCATGATGATGTATTCCCATTAGAACCCCATGCCAGTTGGCAGAGCCAGGTCTTAAGGCTCTTTCAGAAAGCTAAAAGACTAGGGGCAGACCTCACCTCTGGGGGCATGGTGTTCCACAAAAGGAGCCATAGCAGAAAAGGCTCTTCTCCTTGACCTCATCAGCCAAAATTCCTTGGCTGATGGGATCCAGAGGAGGCCTCTTCTGTTGATTCAGGTAGGATGGGGATTCCCCATTGGGTTGACACGATTCCTCAGATAACCTGGTCCCATGACATGAAGGGCTATATAGGTCAAAACCAACACCTTGAACTGCACGCAGAAGCAGATTGGCAACCAATGCAGCTCACAGAATCACTGATCTTCTGGCTCCTACAATCATCTGTGCAGCCACAGATGATTGTAGTACAGCTACACCAGATGTACTACACAGATGGTGTAGTACAGCTACACCAGCTGCAGTTTCTGGATGCTCTTCAAGGATAGCCCTGTATAGAGCACATTGCAATAATCCAATGTAGAGATGATGGCATGAGTGACTGAATGAAGGGACTCCTGGTCTAGGAAGGGGCGTAAGTGGCACACAACATGAAGTTGCGCAAAGGCCCTCCTGGTTGTGACTGTCACCTGCTCCTCAATCAGGAGTTGCAAGTCCAGAAGAACCCCCAGATTGCTCACTGGATCTATCTGGGGTAGTGCAACCCCATCTAGAGTTAAAGATGGTAAAGTCCCAGAACCAGGACCCCTAGACACCCAAAGACACACCACAAAGTAGCCATTGTGGGCTGGACTTCTCTCTCCCTATTAACACCGATTGGGACCAGCCATGGAGAAAGGAGCCAAACCAGCACAAAACTGCACTGCCCAGCCCCAGCCCCCACAGTCGATCCAAGAGGATACCATGGTCAATGGTATGGAATGCCACCAAGAGATCAAGAAAAGCCAGGATGGATGCACTACCTCCATTTTGCTCTCACCAGAGATCATCAAGAGTGACCAATACTGTCTCTATCCCATAACCGGGCCTGAACACAGACTTCCATTTGTCCCACAACAGTCCTGGTTAGCAGCAAGGGCAGCTCATCTGCCCTACAGATGGACAGTTGCATATCAAGGCAGTATCTGAATTTCTTCTCCCCATTTTATCTTTTTTCTGTTGACTCACACCAATTCACCAACAATTTTTTTCTGTTGACTCACACCAACTGGCCAAAAACTCATAATACCATAGCAATATTTGATAAGGGAAAGAGTCAGTAAGCAAAAGATTCAGAAGGAAGATCCTGAGGTTTACAGTCTCACAGACAAAGGAGTGAGTAAAGTGAAAGAAAGAACTCAGAGTGAATCCCTAATTTTTTGTTTACACTCCAGTACCCACATGGTCAGAGGGAACCGAAGAATCAGTTCCACTAAACCATACATACTGATCCTTTCGGTATTGTGCTGCTCAGATAATATGAAGGACTGAATAATCAATAAACATACTCCAGCAGTGTTAATGAATGCACGTCGGGAAAATCTCTAACTATCTGCCATATTCTAGCGCCATAAAATAACAAGGCTGCAAATATTTAGATGGATAAAGGTTTACAGATAGTTTTGAATGAATGAGATCTCCAGAAGAAAACAAGACAGATTTGGTTTTCAGTTGTCTGGAAATCTCTTATCCTTCATTCTAACAGAGAAAAATGAAAGATTGATATTGGATACTAGCTTTTCACAGAAGGAAAACTTTACAAATTCATCTTGTAGAAAACAGAATTCTTTTAAGAATAATTTTAAAAATGCACTTTGGGAATCTTGTGAGAGCTGCTGTACCAGAGGCAAATTCCTTGTATGTCTAATCATGCTTGGCCAATAAAGTATCTGAATCTGAGTTACAAGTTCTATCTTTGTATAAAACATCCTTACTGAAATGATAAGTATTTTGTTATTTATCCTTTTTATATGGGAATGAGGACAGCGTGAGGAAAGGACAGAGAGAGATAATAATAGGACTTTTTCTAAAGTAGGGTTCTCCTGGACAAGTAGACTAGGATTCCACAATTTCCTGCCCAACATGACATCTAGAATTCTGGAAGTTGCAGTCCAATTCTACCTGGAATGTCCAAGGTTATCATGGGCAGAAGGAATAACCTTGAGGAACAAGAGGAAAAGTTACTATCAAGACAGTGGACAGATAAAATAAATCTGAGTTGGGCCAGAACTATAACCTGAGTAAATGTCTCAGACAGGACCCTTTCTAGTTCTCATGAAGATAAAGGGAGATAGAGGAAAAGCCATTCAAACTTGCAAGATTCAGTTACTGCTTAATGGGGTGAGCTCCTGTTACTTGCTCCAATTCCTGCCTACCTAGCAGTTCTAAAGCATGTAAAAATGCAAGAAGATAAATAGGTACCACCAATTTAGTGAGAAAGTAACTGTGTTCTGTGTCCCTTGGTATATAGTCATGACCACAGAAGCGTCTTCAGGTAGGCTGGCTCTTTGGCTAGGAAATGGAGATGAGCACTCCCTCCGAGAGTGACTGGCAAGAGAAATCTTTATCTTTAATTTTATAATAAAAATAGTATTAGCATGCATGACTTGAAGGGCTGACAAAGCTTTGACAATCTTTCATAGGGATGTTATATTTTGACCTTTGTCAGTTTATTATCTTTGTTATTTCATGGCTGATTATTATTATTAGCTGCTATGGCAGCTTTCCTTTCTACATGTTATCATATTTTTGATGCACTAGGTCTTCAGTTTCTAGAATTTCTTTCCACTATGGTATGAAGTACAAAAATTGTAATCCCAACATATTGGGAGGGTTGTAAAAAGGAAACTTTTAATACCACATCTAATGTCAGAAAAATATAATTTTATTTGAATAATTCTTGGAATCCATTAAAAAGTCACTAGATGTGAGATTATGTGATCCTGCTGAATGAATGGCACTTTTAGCTTGTTTTTCTGAAGGCACCTGGTTCTCATGAATAAGTCTGTCTGTTACTCATCTCAATCCCCAGGGAAGTATTAAGGACTGGAATTGTAGGAATGCAGACTGAGGCTTGTGTGACCTTTCACTTTATTTCTCTACAAAGCCCCAAGAACTGGCACTATTCCCTACAGCTCTGCTTCTCTGTCCCTTTAAGTTCAAAACTCTTAACAGTAGGAGATACTCTTAAATCAGGGTGAGATTATATTACTTACTTTCTGGAATCCGGATCTGTAACTTATCATTTCTCCCTTCAAGGACACCATTCATAAAATTATTTTAACAAATATGATTGCATGCAATGCACTAAAGCAGAACTTTAATATTTTTGGTTCTCAGAGAGATTTCCTTAATATTTTGTTGTACCTGAAATGCATCCATTGTGTTCTGACCAACATATCATTACTTGGTCTGTCATATTAGAGCATCATCTGTGGCACAGGGGTTGCATGAAGCTTGCCAGATTGTGTGAGCCATGTTAAGAGGCTCATATGTGACCCCTCTTATGTCTCTCCATCCCAATTCTATGACCTACCACAGATGGAGAAGATTGAAACTGGTTAGGTTACAGAGCACCATAGATGTGCTATACCAGTCAGAGGTATGAAAAGGAAGGCTTGGTGAAATGGCAAAGAAGATGATAATTCCTGCAAAAAAAGTTGTATGCTTTGTAAGTGATAAAAACATAGCTGCAATGAATGTAGTCAAAGAGTGGCAAGGAATGGTGAAGATCAAAAAACACAGATGCAGAGCAATTTTGATGAAAACATATAGTTTTGGAAATGAGCGAAAAGGGCTAAGGAAGGAAACCCTGGCAGAGTTAATGGAATTAAAAATAAAAGTGGTAAACATAATTGGGGGTGCAAACTGAAATGAGGTAATATTTGGAGGAGTACTTGAGTGAATGGTATGGGAGTAACAGTGATATGTCAAAGAGTTGCTTTAAAACAAATATAATACTGTAAATGTGTCCAAGTAAAAACAAATTAAATTGAATCATAAATGAGCTGTGAAATTGGAAAAAAAATGGTAAGGCTGATGTTACAGGAGAAATATCAAAATATGGATGCAGTTTGCTTATGAAGTACTTCTGTGATTTGCTTGCTACTTCTGTGCCTGATGATTGCAAGAATTGTTACTCAAAGGGAAAAGTTGCTGAGAGCTGCTGTATCAGAGCCAGGTTCCTTGCATGTCTGGCCACACTTGGCCAGTGGAGGATCTGTATCTGTAAAGTAGCAAGAATAAATATGGGGGAGTTGGTTTGTTAAGAATATCTGGGAAGGAGTTTGGCAGAATCCTGACTGAAAGGATATAAAAGTGCAAATGAATAACATATGCCAAGCAATACTTATACTGACCCTGTTTTTGCTTCTCAGCACAGAGAAATATATCAGTATGTTTTCTAAAGGGGAAAACACCTCAGCAAATAGATGAACGTGTATATCTTTGTAGATTGTTTTCTAAAAATGGAGAAATGGAAAAAAAATATGGCTGTGCACACTCAAAAATGATTTTGCTTTGGATCAAACTGGCTTTTGATATCTTGGAGTTTTAAAAAAACTGCTTTAAAATGCTGGTATCCTTGGCCATGCTGGCAAGGGAATGATGCTTGCTGTAGACCAGTGTTTTTCAACCTTGGCAACTTAAGATGTTTGGACTTCAACTCCCATTCTGGCTAGGGAATTCTGGGGACTGAAGTCCACACATCTTAGACAATTTTGAAAAATACTGCTCTTGACTCATGCTTCTGAAGATACTAGACTAGGAAAAGTTATTCTCCTTTCTTTGGCTTTCTGGAGTTGAATAAGCTGGATATGAAAAGAAAACTCTGAAAACATTCTCATGTAGCATTCTATAAAACAGAATTGCTTCTTTGCAGAAAAAAGAATACCCCATCCTCTTTGACAAACAATGACTATCTGCGATGTCAGCTTCTAGTTGAAACTTCATGCAGCAAATACTGCGCTATTTCTTTCTGATTTTATCCCTGTTATGCCTACAGCAGAGGGCAGCAGTTAGCCAACTGCTTGTTTGAACTGAGAAAAAAAACAAGTTAAATCCTTAGGGATTTGACATGTATCCGGCGCGGTGGCGCAAGTGGTTAAGAGCTCGGCTTGCCAGCTGGAAGGCCGGCGGCCCGGGATCGCGACACAGCGTTGCCGCGCAGCAGGGCGAGCGCCTGCTGTTTCACCCCAGCTCCCGCCCACCTAGCGGTTCGAAAGCGCGCG
>JANHZU010005644.1:51127-64436 GCA_032468055.1 Acrochordus granulatus | reverse complement strand
TCCAGTCCAGATGCCTGTTTTTTAAACTTTGTTGCTATGCAATTACCCTGGACGAGTGAGAGTCTTCACAGACATCTCTGATACATGTGTTGTTATAGATGCACCAGTTGAAGAAGTGGTATTAGAACTAAATAACCACTCACCAACACCACTCCTTCTTTAACAGAAAGGGATGATGTGCATGTTTTTGGTTTCTGTTTTAACAAGTCTAGCAATGCTGCCAGTTAACAACAAAATCAAAAGGTACATTACAAGCCCATAGATAAATATTGATGACACATAAAAAAAATTACAACCTGGCTGAGTATAATGAATGTGCTAAATGCAGGCATCTAATAAGCTTTGTCTTCCCAATTTCATTTGAAAAGCTGTAGAAGGAACTCAAATTAATTTACAAGTTTTTTCTCTATCTTCCCCCATCAGTGAAAGAGCAGACTTTGGAGGTATAATTCACCTTTCACTGAAGCAAATTGTAATAGAGTTTTCTGCAGCTTTTGAGCTGTTGAACTCATATAAGATGTAGCTAGTGCATATCTGCATAATTACAGATTGCATTTATATTTCTCACTATAATTCACAATTACCAGATGTTGGATGTATCAGAGTGATATAAGGAAGGATGCACAAACTTGCTAACTTGTTAGCATGAAACTTGAACAGACCTGCTGAAAAGTGGAGTAGGAAACCAATACTCTATATTTGTATTGTATGTTCTCTTTCCATTTTCCCCATATAAATATAACTTTCTCTTAAAGGTGTTCAAAATATCAAGGTTGGAAATTGAGTTGATTGAATGGCCAGACTGATCCATTTCCCAAACCTAGTCAGAAAGACTCTTTGATTTATTGAAACAAATTGGGTGCCTATAAATTAATAGCTGTGTTTCATTGTACATGCAGATATGGTGTTTTCCAAATCAGTGAGACTGTGTGATTTGAATACTTGAGCCAGACTGATTTTGTCAGACTGTACAAATTGAATGGGAATAATTCACCTATATGAATAAGCTATTTGAATGCACAATTTTGCTTCTCTCTAACTGCTTCCCCAAGGATGATGATGACAACTTACAATGTTTGAGCATTTTTGCACTTCAGTATTAGTTCTATATAGGGGTACAGTAGCCCAGTGGTTAAGACACCAGGCTGTTAGCTGAAAGATCAACAGCCCAAGTTCAAGACCCAGGCACCATGCAACGGGGTGAGCTTCCGTTGCTTGCCCGAGCTCCTGCCAACCTAGCATTTCAAAAGCATTAAAAATACAAGTAGATAAATAGGTATTGCCTAATTTAGATGGGAAAGGATCCAAATTTAAGTGTTTTGTAAAATAGTTTATTTGTCTTTGTTTTCATTTCTATGCCTTGGTGTATAATCATGCTGGCCACATGACCACAGAAGCCACAGAAGTGCCTTCAGACAAACATTGGCTCCCTCGGCTATGAATCAGAGAAAAGCACTGTCCCCTAGACTTGGCCATGATTAGCAGGGGAAACCTTTACCTTTCTTAGTTCTACATGTATTTCAATAGTATTTTAGGAGTGAGGCTTAATTTTGTTAAAAAAAAACTGTTGAGTTGCATACTGTAATGGCTTTACTTCCAGCTGCTTTTAAATAGAGGGACAGTTGTGTGGGGTTTTTTTAATACACAGATAAAATGGAGTCCCTAAGTAGGAAATTCCCTCCTCACATGTGATAGTCCAGTTTCATTAAGGGTATTTATAATCTCATTTTATCTTGTGGGTCTGAGTGTGAATTACACCTCTATTAGCATTCAGCTCCGAAAAAAGATTTATATGAATGGAACTTGAAGCCATTCTTAATTCTGTACCCAGTTCTCCTGATGGTTTTTTTTTTTTGAGCCAACATGATTTTTCAGCTTCTAAAAAGCTATCTATGTTTTATGTTCCCCCCTTATCTAAAATAAGAAATTATATCCTTGTCATGATATATTATTGGGAGAGAATATGTTTTATATATGGACTGAGCACATTTTGTTTTGGGGTCTGGTTCCCACAGTGAAAAAAGTTTAGAGAAAAGCTACTGTAAAGTCCTCCACAGCCATTCATTCTTCACTTTTCCTTTTTTGGTCTTGGTGGTTCTCTAGCTATCTTCACTACCAGTTTTCTTTTCTGTATGTCTGGCCCCACTTTTGCTTGGGTGGGCTAGCAGACCTTATACCCGTCTTGCATATGTCCACTATTTCTGGACTTTCTTGTAAGCCTCCTGATGTCATACTAATCTGGAGAGTTTTAACAGCATTCCAGTGCTGAGCAATAAAACACTAGCTATAATTATATTCTGTTACAACAATAGAGCTCTTTAATAGAGCTCTTTCAAATCCTTAGCCATTTTGGCTATAATATACAACTCCATTGGGTTTCTTTTTCACATTAGTCATCACAAGTATAATCATTAAGCCTTGTTAACTTATGATGTGAAAAGGTCTAAGGGATGCTTTTGGCTCCCAGTGTGCACAATGTGAAAGGGCAGTGAAAATGCACCATAGCACTCTACAAGATAGTAATCTCCATCAGTGTTTTCATATCCTAGATGCCTTGCAGGAAGGCTTTAAATATTATAATGAACTTTCTATCTTCTCAGCAGAAAATTGGTCTTTCACAAAGAGAAGAAATATACTACTTGTTTAAAACTGATTTGAAGCCATGAAAAATGCTTCTTTAAGATCCTTTTATTATTGTTTTACCACATTTATCCATATTTTCTCGCAGAAATTCCTATAACAAGTTAGGACAACCTAAACATGTTTTAGCATGTCTCCTAAATCAATTGTTCTGAGTTCCTTCATCTTTTCTCTATATCATTTTATAATTATATCAACTCATTGCATTATCAAATTCTCCTATGGTACTCTAAACAACTTCATGTCAAATGTTGAACAGTATGGCATTGTTACTTCCCGTGTCTAATATATTATACTTGCAAGATATTGGTCTATGCAATTATGTACACTGCAGAGCTCAATAGAAATCAAGGCAAAGAACATTTTCTGAAATGGAACAAAAGATGAAGCAAATCAATGGCAAGGTTAAAATATGATTAAATGAAAATAGAAAAATTCTCAAAAGATTCAAATTTAAGTATTTCTTAAAATAGCTTCCTTTTCTTTGTTTGCATTTCAAAAAGCCACTTTTCTTTCATATGATCCTTATGGAGGAAAGATTTTAGAAAGTATTGATGTGTGGTTATTGTATACAGATAATTAATCTGTTTGAAAATTCATAAGGTTAGATTTTTAGCCCCAGAGATATTTAGCAGTCCTTTTTATTAATATATATGGTTTTATCTTCTTATCATTATGCTAATAGGTTTTCTGTCTCAAGAGATCTGTAATATATACAAGTATTATCTAAAATTCAAAAGTTAAAACTGATTGAATTTTGTAGCATTATACAATATACCAAGGAAGAGAACACAGCTCATTGCAAGGAGATTTGGGGCAAAATTCCCAATGCTCATACAGTGTGTGTGTGTGTGTGTGTGTATATATATATATATATATATATATATATATGCATGTATGTAAATAACAGGGAAGTACTTCACACAATAGCATCAGGTATTGAATGTGCACACTTAGTATATATGCTGATGATACTCAATTATATATCCCCACCTCTAGCCAGACAAGTGATGTGGTGTCAATTGCTGGCCAAGTGCCTAGAGGCTATAAGGGTCTGGATGGAGAAGTAGCAGGTTTGACTCAACCCTGGCAAGATGGAGTGGCTATGGGCTTTTGGTTCCCTAGGATCAGATGATTTTTGACTCTGGATGGAGTAGTGGTTTCCTGGACTGAGATCAGGCAAAATTTGGGGGTCTTCCTGGAGGAGCATGTGGCAGCCATTACTAGAAAGGCCTTTGCATATATTTGTTTGGTGTGCCAATTGCAAATTATCCTGGATTGGGAGGCTTTGCTTTTGGTCAGCTTCCGTTTGGTTTACTGCAATGTGTTCTACATGGGACTGCCCTTGAAGACCACCCATAAATGTTAATTGGTTCAGAATGCAGCAGCATGCACATTAATGGGGGCCCCTAGGTTCATTCATGTAACGCCTCTGTCATGTGAGCTGCATTGGCTTCCAACTTCTTTCTGAGTGTAATTCAAGGTGCTGGACATCATCTTTAAAGCCCTGCATGGCACAGGGGCAGGCTACAGAATCGCCTTCCCATAAGGTCATCGACTCATCCTATCAGGTCAGCTTGGGTGCTCCTAGTTCCTTCCCATAATATTGTCACCTGGGATGGGACCTAGGAAGTGTGACTTTTCTGTGGGATCCCCTTACCTATGGAATATTCTCCCCCCTGAAGTTCAGCAGGCCTTCACCTTTTTAGCCTTCTCTAAGGTTTTGAAGATCTCGTTTTTCCCCCAAGCATTGAGAGAAGACTAGATAATACCACATTAGAACTGATTTGGTGCCAGGTGTTTGTATTTTTAATGTTTTAATTGGTTGAGTTTTATTGCTTTAATATGATTTTAAGTATCTTTTAATCTTTGATTGTGAGCCACCCAGTTGGTTGAAAGATGTGCAGCTATATAAATGTTTTAAATACATAAATTTAATAATAATTAATATCTTAAGAATAAAAGTGATTGTTGTCAAAATAAGTCTTCATGCTCTCTTTTGGTTATGAAGTATCAGTCCATAGGTGAAGTAACATCTAAAGACCCCTTAGTGGGCAGATACATTTAATAAATAACAAAAATTATGAACATGAACTCATTCACAGAGTGAGAGAGAGAGAGAGATAATGCCTTACCTTTTATCTGCATATTATAAAATCAGTAAAAGTCAGGTGTTTGATAAAATAAGAAGTTTAACAATTATTGGTCATGAGATCAAAATGGAAAAGCTATGTGAGAAAGCAGTAGAGTTTTCACTACAGGTACAAATTACACAGCAGGGGACCTTATCACTCATGCTCTGTATACGTTAGTTTCAAAAATCCTCTGATAAAATGTAGCTAAAAACAAGCTGCTGTTCAGATTCTGGACATAGTACAATCTGATCAAACAATGTACATATGGTACTTTGATAAACCATCGTCATTCTTACTAACCTTCCTAATCTTGAAAATCTTTACTGAGAAGCATTTCTCCCAACCCTATTATTGGGAGAAACTGGACTGGAGAAGAACAACAAACAATAATTCTCTCCAAATTCAGGTTGATGATAATAATTTTAAAAAGAATAAGGTTGTACAGATAATAGCAGGTCTGAAAAGTAAATTTATTTCACATGTGGAAACTGTTTAATCAGCAATTCAGCTGTTGGTTTAGGCTTTTTTCTTCTCTTGCAGAGGAATGTGAAAGATACCAAGCTCTTCTTAGTTTATATTTGGGTTTTGTTTAAGGAACAATTTCTACCCCACTATTTTAGAATCCTCTGTTATGAAGAAACTTCTTTTTAAGTTTTAGAATTCTCTTACAAATGAAGATAATCTAACAAGCAGTGATGAGCTTTTAGACTCAATAGCTATGGTCTTATTTTTTGGTAAACTGACATTTTATAGCCACTGTGGCTAACATCTTCAGAGGTAGAATACATTTGTCAGCAACTCATAGAGACTGACTGGGCTTTTCTATCTGTGCTTGGGAAGCTGTTCTCCGATTGAGCCATCTTACGAGAGCTCAAAAAAGCTGGTTCATGCTTGGTTCCTTATTTAACTAGACTTCTGATTGGTCTGTTTTGAAGAAATGCCAAGTTCCTAATTGTCCTCTCCTTCAGCCAGGTTGCTCCTGGGTATTTTTCTAGTGAAGCTGCTGCAGATTCTTTTTGTGGCTGATTCTTTTTGTGGGATTATTTTGTTTGGAGGGATCCATGTTTTGTTGATTTCAAATTCTCTTGTTTAAGTTATTGGAGTAGATCTCTCAGATCTCAATAGTTTCTCAATGTATTGCACATGGTAGTTGGACGTAGTAACCAGTACTTCTGAATTTTTGACATGGTTGCCAGTACTTTTGTGTCTTCGAGATGGACCTTGTAACCAGTATGAATCAGCAAATGTTTCACTACTGATTTTTCAGGTTGTCCTAGATAAGCAATGTCTTTTGTGTTATTTTTATCAAGTATTAATACTGCATTTTATGGTTCCAATACATAACTGTCCACAACTGCATGTTGTGATGATTCAGTTGTGAACAGCTAGATATTAGAATCATAAAACTGATAATGAGAGTGGATTACTGCTATCCCTGAGTAATTGAAAAATATCTTGAAACTCCTTTGTTGACTGTTTTTAAATTATATTTCTCTAACAGTTTTCCAGTATGGTCTGGAAATATTCCAATAATTATATCCCAATACAATAGGACATAAAATAGATAAATGATTCTGTACCTCTCCAATGTACTGCATTACTACTATTTTGATACTTTTCACCCTAATGGATTGACATTGGTCAACTGCTGGGAAGTTGATTAATTAGTAGCAAAAGTTAGCTTATATTTTTGCAGTTCAACTGCAGAAGGGCATATTTAAACAGAACATGAAGTGCATTGATTAAAAAAGATATATCTTTTGTGAAGCAAGATTGCTCAGATACATTTTCACATTCCACAATCAGCTGGCTTATTCACACACACACACACATCTGGACTAAGTCCAAGGAAAAAAAACAATTATGATAAATAGCTAAATATCACCTGATTAAAGCATAATTACTTATAAGGTACCCTAGCATAGCACAAGACTTCTTATTATTTTCATCATGGTAATTATAAATCATAATTTCTTCTTCCCAGTCTGTCTAAACAAAATAGATGGAAGTTCTTTTCATTTTGCCATCCTTGGCTTTGTTCCATCCAGAATTTATGAATACAGATTTCTAGGTTCTTGGCTAAACTTTCTCACAAATCATTTCTGCAAGTAAATAGTTCAGGCCTGCATTTATACAATGCTATTTGGATATAATTGACGGGAATGGATCCAGTTTGATATCAATTCTTAGCTTGTGCATGTCTAAAAAACAAAACTGTAGATGACTCTCCAATAGGTTATCAAATTTCAAATGGAATGTATATGCACGTTCTTTAGAATTGTGATATTCTATGATTATCAGTGGGATACCTATATAGTTTATTCTAGGAAATAATATTGGCATTGTTTTTTTATCATAGATGTTATTTACTGTCAGACTGTTATAATTCCTGCAAGTCTATGACTCTTTCTTCACCACAACCCATGTGGGTTGAGGCTTATTATGCAATCTTATTATAGAGCATCAAGAATAGTTATGGAGAAACTAATTAAATTTAAGTATAAGTTTCTTTGGATACCCACCAAAGGCTTAGACAGATATGAGGTTGACTACATTTGCAGAATCTATGCATCCTTTTATAAAAGTGATTATAACAGTTATTAAAATGTATTTGGTAGTTTAACAAATATGTTATGATAAAAATACATAATTTGTGCCTGTGAAAGTTATTGACTATATAACATTTTTACTCAGGAATGATGGTTCAGTTCCACTAATTTCAATATAAAATTAATGTGTTATCTAAATATCTTACTCTTATTTCCATAATCACTCCTGTAATTGCTAGGATGGTATATCAATGCAAGATTCTTTTGAGATATTTCTTTTTGCTACTTTTTGTCTTTATGGATGATTTCAGAAGATGTTTTGATTTCTTCAGCTTCAACATTTGGAAATCATGCATTTTTACTTCTAACATATGGAAACAGTCTGTTTTGCCTTCTCATAGGATTTATCTACCCCAAAATTAATTTAGTCTTGATATTACTTGATAGTCTATCATGCAAGTGCTTGTCTGAGTGAACATAGCTTACAAGATATGTCACAATTAGGTTAATACTGAATTTCTCTTTAGACAAAAATCACTGCAGAATCAAGGAATAATGTTGGTATATTTATTTCAAATTATTATTTTTTTAATCTCAAAGGACCCTAAACATGGTTTCTAAAGAAGAGGAGCAGTGTGGAATAGTGGTTAATAGTGTTGGATTAGAAGTGGGAAGACCCAGGTCTTTGCTCCCCTCTGCCACAGAAATTCATTGGGTGACTCTGGGCCAGTCTTTGTCTCTCAACCCAATTTACCTCACAAGTTTATGGTAGGGTAAAATATCTTGGCTTCTTGAATGAAAGACTAATATACAAACCAACAGGATAAATAACAGTGTTTATGAGAATCTCTCTAATAGTATATGAGAATGACCCTGGGAAGTGGGGCAAAGAGATGCTGCCTAGGGAACAACAGATTAGAGATACAACAGCTGCAGAGTGAGCAGAGCAAGAGATCTAGAAAGGACCATCCCTAAGTTTTTGGGTTCAAAAGTGACAGCTGGAGAATTTTACTTTCAGACTTGCCAGATTGTGTTAATGTAGCTTTACAATAAAGTATAATTAGTTTATCTGGTTGTGTTTCCTAATCCTGGTAAGGCTGACAGCTCTTAATAAAACAAGGTATAATAAAAACAATATGCAAGAAAACAAAGAAATAGTCAATCAGTTCATTGCACTGAAAGAGAGTTTACATTCACAGCTTTTATCTTACTGGAATGACCCTAAAGTACAAAAATATTTAATATACCTATTGACGTTGTTGTTCAGTCATGCAGTTGTGTCCGACTCTCGTGACCCCATTGACTGCATTACACCAGGCCTCCCTGTCCTGCACTGTCTCCCAGAGTCCACCCAAGCCCACACCCATCACACTGACTATGCTATCTATCCATCTCATCCTCTGCCGTCCCCTTCTCCTCTTCCCTTCAATCTTTCCCAGCATCACAGTCTTTTCTAATGAGTCCTCTCTGCGCATTATGTGGAAGAGGGGTGTCAAAATGTGCAAAATGGCAGATATCTCCATCTTAATACATACATGCATACCTGCCGATATCCATCATTTAGGTGACAGGCTAAGAAAACAGAGTCCTTTTACTGGTGGACCCTAAGTTCTAAAACTTTCTATATGAAAAAATATATTTTGTTTCCACCCTTTTGAACATGACCTAAAAAAAGCTTTTATTGTTTTTAAATGTCTTTTTGAAGTCAGATTGTTTTTGATTTGTTCTTCTTTCTAATTTTTCTCAGAAACCATAAAGATAGAAAGATGCCATGCTGATTTTTAATACTGCTATTTAATTTTCTTATTTATATGTTTATAATGGCTTTAAAAGAAAGTTTAAAATGTTTAAAATATAAATAAAAAATGCCATCTTTTAGTTTGTTGATAGATGAACTTTGCTCAAAAAATGAAAAAAGGGCAGTGTGATGCCATTTTCAATTCATCCTTTACTCTTTTATAGGCTATCAATTCAGAAGTGCATATGAATATTACTTAAAACACAATAGCAATCCAAGTCAAACAAATTTGGCATAAAAAGATTTTTGGCATGCCACCAAATGATTTATAAAAAGGTTGGCAAGACTTTCTGAGTCTCAATTATTTAACAATAATAATAAAAATACTCCTTTTTGCTTCTAAATTAGTTTGCCAAAATAAAGAAAAGCAGGAGCAGCTTTTTACTTGAAGGGACATTGACTTTTCATACTGCAAACAATTCCTAGGCCAAATAGGTGCTCACAAAATCCTTATTCCTAAATTCTGAATACATTTATCCCATCCCCATTCCCTGAGCCCCTATCTTGTTTTGTGCCTGGTGTTAATTGGTGAGGTTTTAGTTTTTAAAAAATTCAAATTTTGGGGCTCTCTCAAAAGTATGTCCTTACCTCCTAATAATTTCCAATTATGGAATCTGTTATTTTTCAGATATCAGATGTAATATAAGCATCATTTAGCCAAGATGGTAGCAGAATCTGTTTCGGGCAACTACAGGTCATTAAAATGCCAAGATACAAAGCCTTCAGTCTTGATTCAAATATATCTCGGAATCAGGAATTCCTAGAATGATTCTGAGTAGTTACAATTTAAATTGAATTACATGGCTTTTTTTCTTCCAATTAAAAACTTAATATAAATGGGAAGTTCATAAGCTTTCAGATGTTGTTGGACTGTAAGGATTATTATTATCAGATGCCACAGTGGCAGCAGACTGGAATCCAATAACACCTGCAGGGTCTTAAATTCTCTATCCACTTTAAGTAAAAACGAAGTAATATATGCAAGAACTCTGACAACATACTAAATATTTTTCTGCAGAGGAGATCCCCTTGACAGAACCAGATTCAGAATCCAAACTTCATTTCTCCAATTGGGCTTAAGTTTTACTAGGTGCTTTCTTCCTATGCAATGGCTCCTTAGGTTCACATCTCCTCCTTTCATCTTGTCTCTTTACTTCCTTACACAAGGATAATTTTGTCCTGCAGCTTAAGTTGCTTGTCTTCCATGCTGCTCCCATCTGATCCTTAAATGAACTTCAGAAATCCCAGTCCACACCTCAGTAGATTGGCAACTGGACTAAGCAGGTGCTTAATCTGGACTATGGGAATTGTGAGAACTGATTGGTCATTCCCTTGCTTCATTCCCTTTCCATCCGGCAGGGGAAGCAAGCCATGATGACTGGCTCTTATGTGAACAAATCTACCAGTGCCTGTTGTTCCTTTCAGGGATTGTTCTGTTCTAGCTGGTCCCTTTCTTTCCTTTCCTTTGCTTTCTTAGACTTTCCTTTGCTTTTGCTGATTTTTGCATTCCTTCATCCTTCCTCTCACATTATCTCCTTTACCTCTAAACCAGATTTTTTAAAATCCTCCTTATGGGGGCATCATGGCTCTGATTCTGTAACAATGAACACAAAGGGGACCAACTGGACTTTCGTTTCTCTGTTTCTCTGTCAAACCATGAAAACATTGTAACATAGAATAGGCTTCATAGAAACAAAATAGTAAAGGGGAAAATGAAAGAAATACTTGAGTAATGTGGACAAGGTGTATGGAAGCAAGGGAATATGCTTCACCCAGCCTAGGCAGAAATTGAAAATGTAGTCTCCAGAAGATGAAATGATTGGATGAAACATGAGTTTCTAGGAGTGAGGATATTCCATTAATTTATCAGGCCATTTTTGGATGAACTGCAAGATTTAAAAATCTTGTTATGTGGAAAACATAGCAGCCTACCAGCCCATGAAAAAATGGCTGTGCAGGGTACTGCTCAGTTGTTTGGGGAGGTGGGTATCAGGTGCTCCAGTCAATTGGAGCTGGTCTGCCATTCTGTCAGATGAAATTGGTAAAGTACATTCTCTCTGAAGAGTTTAAAATATCTTTGAATCAATCATGGGAGGAGAAGGACATCCATTTCTGCACCCAGGGAGTTGTGGGTAGCCTGGATTGGTGATATGCTAGGCAGAAAGTGCAAACCTGCCCTAAGAAAGGGAGGGAGTCCTGTCACATGAAGCAATTTATATAAGATAATGAATTCTCAGAAAGCACAGAAAAAGTAGGCAGCTCCAAATGTTTCAGCAGAAAATAGAATGGAAAATACTCAATTCAGATCCTCAATGGGAAAAGAATGTAGACAGTGCTAAGCTCTCAAGGTGCTCAAAGGGCTTGGCAGATTTCCAGCTCTTGGGCTAACATGAATTCTTAGATTCATAGACTCCAGAAAATATAAATATGCAAAAAAATTCAAATTCTTGTATTGCAGAACGTCTTGTATTTTTACATTTACATTACATTTACATTCCAATAGTTACCTCTGCCACTAACTGGAGCAAACCCTTCAGGAAGAAAACCTGTATAGTACATCTTCTTCTTAAGCACTTTTTAAACATCAACATTGCTGAACAATTGAAGTGGAAAGGATTAAAGCATACCATACCATTATTACAGGGGCAGGCAAGCTATTGTCCTCCAGGTGTCTTAGAGAACAAAACCCCTTGCGGTTGTCAATATCATTTGCAGCTAACAAGACTGAAGACTCAAAGTTTTAGAGAACAAGGCCCCAGCCTCTTAGTTACAGCATGATTGAAGCAGGAGTATATAGACTGTTTTCCATATATTTCCAGATAGGTTGGGATCCCTATACTTGATCTTTCCCATCCTATGTTTGTAATATGGAAAGGAACTAGGAAAAATGGAGTTTCAAACCTTATTTACCTCTGTCTACCTGCTTGGTAGTAGTTTATCTTGGCAATAAAATATGGATGGAGTATTATGAAGAGATCAGAACAATAGAATTCAGTTCAGGTTATTTGTGCATGTATAATGCACAATTATACATGTATAATGTGCATGTATAATGCACAAATTGTGCAGGAGTTCAAGCAGTTATTTTATCCTACATGAGTATTCCTGCTCATAATATACTTCTGTAGAATTACTTAATGTCAAGATTTATAAATAACAGAACAGTCATATCTTAGCTGAGATAATGCATATGATTCCATTACTCTGTTTTTCAGACCAGACATACACAGTTTGAAACATGGGTTCCATCAAAGGGCATTTCCAAACATTCCCAAATTATAGTAGTTAGTGGTAGAATGAAGAAAATATTACTATCTTGGAAGTAAACTTATTGGCCTGAATAATAGCAACATCCATGCAGTTTTTGCACAAAACATCCAGTTTTGAGAACTGGACATTTCAAAGATGGGTGGTCCACATAGAGCAGAAATAGCCAACACCTATAGGTATGCTCTACCTTTATAGAGCTGATAAAGTGGCACAAAAATGTGTGCAAGTTTTTTAATTTCCATAGTTCTTCAGCAGCCAAGAGGTTACAAAAAGAAGGAGACTGGGAAGAGGAAGGTTCTGTGCAGCTTCTATTGCAAAAGATTCTGACAAACAGCCACTTCTGAAGATCTTAGGACACTTTAACAAATAAATCCTTCAGTACAAAAGATATTTGCTTATCAAAAAGCAAAAAGCTATTAAGAACCTTGATCTTTGGTAAATAAACTGCTTTGGTAAATATACTGCTTTTATCTTAAACCTAGACCAGATATGCATAAACAAATTTATTTGGTGACCTTGTTCAGTGTCATGCTGTGACTCAAATATGATAAAGACCTTTGTTTTACAAAATATTAAATTACTTCCAGCAAGTCTTTAGCTAATGCAGACAAATTGAACCTTATTAGTATGTGTAAGTGGTGCTGTACACGGCCTAGCATTTAAATGAGCTTGTCGATACTTCGTGTAATATCTTTCTTTAGGCACTCCCTGAAGGCTGTAAGCCAGGGTTCCCTTATCTGTAGAAACAACAAAGAATCTTGTGTCATCTTAAAAACTCTTTTATTAAAACAAAAGCTTCCATACACCAAATCTCACTTTATCTCAAATTGTCAGATACTTACACAGATACAGCTATAGAGAGACAAAAAAATGTCAGAGCAGAATAAAATGCAAAAAACAGAAGTTGTTATAATAAT
>JANHZU010005644.1:30681-43529 GCA_032468055.1 Acrochordus granulatus | reverse complement strand
CCAGCCTTCAAGGCCTCCTTATCCTCAGGAAATCCCAAAACCGTCTCCATTGGGCCATGTCCCCGCCAACAAGCTCGCTGAAACAATGAGTTATGGTGATGAAATATTCATCTTCTGAAATTAAATGATATGTAAACTATATGCATTGAGTCTCTGATAAGATAACTACGGTTGCTTTAGTCAAATAAAAATTCTTGCTCTGTAAACAAAAAAGGAGAGCCAGTTTGGTGAATTCTAGTCCTGCCTTCGGCATGAATCCAGCTGGGTGATTTTGGGTCTGCCGCTCTCTCTCAACCATAGTAAATAGACAAGGGAAAACCACTTCCAAAAAACCTTGCCATGAAAATTGCAGGGACAACTCCAGGCAGTCTCCAGGAGTACGAAAACTGACTCAAAGGTACTAAAAGTGACTCGAAACCCCACTCTTCCCATTGTATCTGGTCACATTTCACATTTTTCAAAAATTGAAAAAAAAATGGGGAAAGCCTGCCTGCCCCCACTTATAAAATGATTGTTCTCTCATGCTTTGGAGAAATCCATCTATTAAATGTGCACATTACAGGAAAAACAATAAAAATGTTATGCATCTTTTTCTTTCCCTCTTCATTTGAAGCCTGGTGTAGAAATTGATATGAATTGGCTAAATAAACATTGCACATTAACAGAAATACTGATTTGTTCATCCTTCACAGATTGCAAATCAGCCTAGGATGGCCTTTGATATTAAACTTTTTTGGGGACTCCCACTTCTGATTCTATATACAATTTTTAACTATTACTCTGATGTTGTTATTTCAATGACCTCATGCTAGTTTTAAAACAGTTCATTAATAAAATATGTTCTGGTTTCTCAGCCATCCTGTACAAATACTAAAAACTGGTCTATGAATTTTAACATGAATAAATTCAGAAATTTTAAATTACACCGTGAGTTAATAGAGTTCATAGAATTCCAATGTAATTCCCACTTAATTAACTCATAGAGTTCACATTTAATAGATTCCCATTGCTCTATTAATTATGTCATTTATTAGTAGAAAATAACTGTATTGGGGAACAAATGGCCTGAGAGACTATACTTAAATCATGAGTGTTATGAAGTGAATGAGGAATGGAAGTTTAATAATTGTATTTACATAGCATCTGTTGAGAATGTTCTTAACACTTTACATGTCCTTAATCCTCACAATTGTATCAAAGTAGACAAATTAACATTATTTATTTCCATATTAATTAGCAGACATCAGTTGAATTTAGAAAATAACACACTAAATAATGCCATTGATTAAATATTAATGTTGGAGAGGAAAATCTGGTTTATTTTGAACTATTGTGTAACATAATTTCTTGGCACAAATTCAATGGAAAATAGTAAGATACAATCAGTAAAATTTAAACTTGTATGCAAACTTCTTGATCAACAAATGCCCACAAGAGATACAGTAATGCAATAATGCACCTATTACATAATGTAGGGTAGAACTCGATTTATTGATCTTATCCAAAAACATAGCAAAGTAGACTAATAAAGAACTCCCATAACACATAATGTGTCATATAAGCTTTACAAAACTATGGCTAAATTCATTTACAATATTAACAGATAACATGGTTTCTTGGCTTTGACTTAGTACATGATATCTAAACTCTTAGCATTATATGTGAACTGGGCCACTATTGTTGAACCAGAGTTCAACAAAACTGGCTTGATATTACATATTAAAATTATTAAATCTATAGTACATTACATTTCAATGTGTGCATATATATAGTCTAAATTTCTTAGCTTCCTGTGATAAAATATGATGCATTATTTTACATCTTACTTTCATAGCATTGAGGCTTTAGATAAATGGGTTTAAAATTTCAGTGCTCATATTGAATGGTATTGAGAAATGTATTTTTTATGTAGGCAGATGACAGAAAGAAAAGTTGCAATGGTATTTCTAATAGGATTTATATGGCTAGAATCCCTTTGAAGATGGAAAAAATGTGATCAGATACAGAAGACCATATCTGCCTAGAAACAGCTGGTAATGCCTTACCCATTTTTTCTAAAAGATTTAGACTTACCCGGATGACATCCTCCTGTCTATACTGCTTCCAGTTACGACCTGTATCACTGAACATTAGACTGTAACTTGTGGTCCAGTCTGAGCTTCCATATCTTCCCTGAGTAGCAACGCCTGTAATCTCTACTCTGTCACCCAAATCAATCTGGAGCCATTGTTCCTTGCTAGAATCCAATGGAGACCAACCACCAGCTCCTAGAAGAAAAGACAATCCAAAATAATGTTTATATTCATTCACCTCCTTTTTATGAGTTCTATGTCTCCAATAAAATATTCTGAAGAATTTACTGTTAGCCAGAAAGTTATTTCCTTCAGGAGTTCATATTTTTCTGCCATCTATTACTTATCTTACCCAGACTTATCCTCATATAGACCATGGATCCTTGTCCTAAAAGGCCCATTTTAGCAGGAAAATTCACCATCACATCTCACCCTGTTTGCACAAATACCATCAGTGTAAAATAAGTCATTTATGACTGCTGTCTGTGTGTTTACTGCATGTATATATTAACTATCTAAATTTTTTTTCTTGATATCCTCATAAGTGTTGAAGAATCTTGTTTATCAGGTATCTTATTGACAGCCAGATGCTGCTTAGAATTTAGATCAAGCAAGAGGAAGAAATTTGTTTGGCTTCCATTTTAATATTAACTGACCTAATTTTTTAATCAGTACATCGGTTGAAACCCAGTTACAACTCAAATTTGGATGCAGTTCCACAACGACAGAAATATTACATTTGAATAATGTGAGTGCAAAAATACATAGATGAAAAATAAAATTTATGAAAATAACATAAAACTTTATAGAGCACACACACATAGAGAGAAAATTACACAGTGCATGCACATATATCTCTTTATGAAATATGTATGTGTGTATATATATATATATATATATATAGTATGAACTTTTTCTTTAAAAAAAATTCCCAAAATACCTGGGAATTGAATTTAAGATTGGAAACTTTTTCACTATTTTTTCTCCATCTCCATAAAACATCCAATTTAGATTTGGGACTTCACTTTAGACCATATTTTGTAAAACACTGTCTCCAGTATGGTAAATTTGCTTCCTCATGCTAGCTGAATAAACTACGACAAGAAAGTATAGTTTTATATTGATGGCTACCAATATCAAAAAGATGGCCTCCCTACTAGAAATATTATTACAAAGCTAGGAATTTATGCCAGGAGTATATAATCCCAGCAGGGTCATTCAAAGCATGAAGGTCATCCCACTGCCCATCTAAAGCCAACAGATACCTATAATGGGAAGCAGTGACATAGGAAGCTAATAGAAGATGATATTGGTAGAAAATGATCACTTCAGTGACAAAGGCAAAGTTATTATTTCAGACTTTGCAGAAAAAGGTGATGGTAAATTACTCTTGTATTTTTCTGAGAAAGCCACATGGATAGACAATATAAAAAGTTTGCTATACTGTACAAGATGATGCATCTCTCAAGTCAGATGGCATTCAAGATGATATTGAAGAAGAGCTGAGGATATTTTGGAATATTAAGTGCTAGATTAAAGATTTTGGAACATCATTTTACTGATGTCACATGGGAAAGAAAATCCAAAATTGCAAAGAATGAATTACAGTGGGAATGTGGAATGTAAGAAGTATGATCATGGGGAAAGCTCAATACAGTAAAAGATGAAATGAACAGACTATACATTGACATTTTAAGTATTGCAAACTGGAATTGGATGCTTTTGGTCAGGATATTATACTGTTTATTGCTTTCATAGTCAGGAAAGTTGAATATCATGTAATCAGGGACCAAATAATATCAATTCGATTTCATGGACAGCCCTTTAATATGATGATTACCGAAGTTTATACTTCAATTGGTAATGCAGAAAAAGAGAAATTTTCTGAGTTTTATAATCAGTTTGGAATTGACAGAACAAGCAAGCAGGATGTGTTGCTTGTAATTGGAGATTGGAATGCCAAAGTGGGAAATATTTATGAGGAAAATGTGGTTGGACTATATGGACCAGGAAAGCAAAGTGAAGCAGAAAAAGGACTCATCAGTTTTTGCCAGTCCAATGTATTTTTTGCTTTGAAAAGATACTTATAGACATGAAACATTACCAGATGAAGTACTTAGAAATCAAAGTGTTTATATTATAGGTAGTAGGAGGTGCAAAAGTCAGTTATATGAGCAAAGATGTGGCCTAGGGCTGACTGTGGAATACATCACAAATTGCTCATGCACAAGTTTCAAATTAAAGCAGAAGAAAAAAAGTCAATTAGCTTCTACTACATGATTTTGATCATATACCAACATTTTGAAATAGAACAACATGAATCATTTTAAGTCTTGAATTTCATTAAAGGAAAAAGTGTGGAATTAGTTTAAATAAAATATTAAGGATCAATACAAACATAGATTACCAAAGATCAAGAAACAGAAGAAAGCAAACTGGATGTCAGAACAAACAGGAAATTGTCAAGAGGTGTCAAAGCTACGATCATTAAAGATCTCAGCAAGCAATTTTAGAGAATTGCTAAAAGAGACAGAAAGTAGTATTACAAGAACACCTTTCAGTGTTTTTATCAAAGGTAAAACAGATATGGAAAAATAATAAAAGTCTTCCTAATGATCTCTGAAGTCAGGAGATTCCAACCTTGAAATAGATGTGAATGGACAGATATTGTTGGAGGAGAGCCATGTCCTGGCAAATGAGCAAACAAATAGCAGGAGTCTGGTAGCATGTTTTCTGACTAACAAATTGTAGTAAAAGGCATAAGCTTTTATGAGCTGAAACTCACTTTACCAGAGGAACAGAGAGCAACTGGTCCAAAGAAGATCAAAGGTGGAAGGAGCATAAAAAAATTCCAAGAAAATGAAATTTTATTTCTACCGCCTCAACCACAGCAAGGAGCAGCAAGAAGAGAGGAACAGTTTCAAAGCCCACACTGAAGATTACAAAGCATGCATATTTCAATTACTTGAGTCCCTTATTAATATTTGCTCAAACAAGTGTGCTTGGTTTTATTTTTCTACTTAGATTCCCAATACCATTGTTTGTAATATTCTAGAATCTCCCATAAAATTATAGTACTTATTTACAATATAAACCCTTCATCCCAGCATCTTTTTTTTTCTTTTCTTAAGAAGGTGCAAAGAAAAACAGATTCTGCCAGACATCCATGTAAATTGCTCAACACATGTTGGATGGTTCATGTGATCTATAACTGTCTTTTTTTATAAAGATGATGATATGCTTCTTATTTGACTTATAGCTATACAAACTCACTCTAGCATGTGTGAGACAAAGAGACAGTCTTTCTGGTTTTTAGGATGCAAGAACATGACACACAAAAAGATGCAAATGATAGACACAGAGACAATGGCAGATGTTAAAAATCATTTTAGGAAAAGTCAATGAGATGAAACTGGTAAAAGTATGAATGAATATGTATCTTTATGTAGTATTTTTATATTATGAATCTTTATTCTAGTTGTAAATGTAATCCATATCTGAATTAATGCTCCTCTCTAAAAATTCTGTTCTGTAAACATCTATTGAAATTTTAATATCCCCAACTAATGATAGTAATTTATCATGTGCACTGGAGTGAAATATAGCTTTTCTGATTTGAATTTAAATATTGTTCAGCTTCAATCCATGTCAAAGTTCAGGTGCATTTGAAGAATTAGTGAAAACCTCTGAGGAAATTTTGGAGAACTTAAATGCATTTCATTAAGATTAGGAAAATTCATCAAGGGATTTAATATACTCCTAGAAGCAGTTATGTTCCAATAACCCAACAGAATTAGAAATTATATTTTAATTAAAATGGCAAACAATATTTGAAATGTCTTCTTGAAATATCATTCACTACATTCTTCCAATCTTTTTTTAATATCTTGCAGCCATGTTGCCTTGTGATTTCCTATTACATTCAGCATACATCAAATCTGAATAGGAAAAAGGGGGATAAATTTAAAATATATCTGCACTTTACTAGAGGCTGAGACAGAAGGAAAATATTAAAGATAATACTGAATATAGTACAGAATTTGTGTTAAATAAATGTCTTGTTGAATAACCCTACTAAAAGTAACACTTTCTTCAATGCTGTTCAGAGTCGGGTTACCAGATCTGAGGTGCAAAAATCAGGTTGGCCACTAGATGGCAGCAAAAAGTCAAAATTTTTTTGTATCCTGGCTGCCATCTGAAGATTGAAATTATTTTTGCAGACCAAATCTGATAGTATTAATCCAAATATGCACACCCATTTCTGTATCTTTCTGAAATATATATTATAGAGTCAAACATCTACAAAAACTTCAATCCTTTCCTCATGAGATATGGATATCATTCCATATGCAACATTCTATTAAAAGTCCCAAACAGACTACTCTAAATAATAAGGGATATAAAGCTGCTAACATATTAAACCAACACTTGGAATGTAAATACTATTATAAATTTGCTTTATTATAACCTATTCTTACTTGTATCCTGCCTTTATTATTTTTACAAACAACATAAGGCAGCAAACATATCCAATACACCTTCCTTCTCCTATTTATCCCATAATAACAACCCTGTGAATTAAGCTGGGCTTAACTAAGAGAGAGTGATTGGTCTAAAGTCACCAGTTGGCTTTCATGGCTAAGGTGGGATTAGAACTCATGGTCTTCTGGTTCTAGGCTAGCCCCTTAACCTTTGGACCAAATTGGCTGTCAATGAGTAGCAAAAAATAACAGTTAATAATGAAATAATATAAACACGATGGCATTATACTTGGGGAGATGCAATTGAAAGGCAATAGATAGAGCTACTGAAGACAATAATAAATTTTCTTTTCAACTGTTCCCATAGTCACCTAGACCATTCCAAAAAGACTGCATGAATGTCACTAAAGCAATTGATCTTTTCACTGAATGTACAAGGGAGCATTATTTAATAGCATACTCTTTTTGAATAAAGAAGGTGCCGAATTTTGAATTCATAAGAAACCCTGCATTTGAACCATCTGAAATCCATGCCATCTGATCAACATAGCAAGAAAGTTGTTAATCTTGGAAGCCATTATCTCTCTGTTGTGAATTGAGTTTCTTCACAGTTACAACCAGCAAAAAAGATCTTGCTTTTCTGATTGCAACTGCTGTTTCTTTCTAGTATAATAAAGCTTCTGTATTTGCTGCCTTAAACTAATATAAAGATATTCTGGACTGTTATTATGATGTCTGAAAGTCTTTGGCTCCTAGTATATCTGAAGTGTTCATACTTTGATGAAGATTTTCAGTCATCCAGGAATAATTGTCTAGAGGCTGAGTCATGGCAACTAGACTTCTTTTCTTGTTGATTGGAAGTGTTTACACCAAATATTTTGAGCATCTTTAAAAACAACTGAGCTTATTTTTAAATGACTCCAGTTTATGAGTAGGCATTAGATATTCTCTCAACATAGATAAGAACTGAATAAGTAGGGTGATCAATCCATGTTTTGGATCACTGTTTTCATACATGTGCCAGTTGGAAAATGAATGCATGGAGAACAACATGAATCTTGGAGCAGCCTGATTTTGCAGTAATTTCAGCTGATGTTGGCTAAGTAAAACTGCCCGTTGTGCAACTGGATAAACTCACAGCCATCACTCAAGATATTTCCCTAGTGGTCAGGTTGTCATTACAGTCGCCAGACGTCACCAAATGATTTCTCTGAGTTAATCAGGACATGAATACAGTGTGATAATCACAAAATAATGTCTGTAGCTAACTGTGACTAATTTCTGTTGCAGGGAGACCATGGCTTTCCTCCCATTGATTATTCAAGCACTTTAGAGAAATAGGTATTTCAGGATGTTATTGAAAATTATTTTTTATTGAAAAAGTTTTTGTTAAAGTAAAAACAATACAAATTTAAAGAAAACAGAAAGTAAAAGAAAAATGATAAATAGGAAATTAAAAAAAAGACAAAGATGAAAGAAAAGGTGGAAAAAGATATAAAGAAGTGCCTTCCAATGTTCTTCACAGCAGTTATAAACACATTTTGTGTTGTCTTTTCTCTCTCAGGTTACATCATGGCTCCCCCATTTCCATATCCTACCCTTTCTGATTGTCAAACCCATAAATCCCAAGGTTTTTTTTTTCTGTTTCCAGCAAATAGTCTACAAAGGATTTCCAATAACTATGAAATGTAGTTACTGTCTCTTCCTTCATCAAACAAGTCAATACTAATAAAGTTACTAAACTAACAATGGAGGGCACATCATTAAACTAGAAACCTGAAGAAATCAAGGTAAGATATCCAGGAAAAGGGGGAATGTAAAGTTATGACATGGTCTGTGGAAAACTATGACTGATTTGAGACTGTAATATTTATTCCTTAATCTGTTGTGAATTAATTGATGCTAATATTGTCTTAGTAACATAAGAGCCATCTCAATACAATTCTGGTCATATCAAGAAATAGGTCATGCAGAAAAGAACTATCAGTTGTTCCCTTTCCTCATCAGCATTATTTAAATTCCAAGGATTTGGAAACTATGAGGAATGAGAAATAGTTATTGCTAATCCAAGGCAGTTTGGAACAAAGCCTATTTGTTAGCTTCCATACTAGTAACAGAACGCAAGAAAAAGATTTAGGAAATCCAGAGAAGTTTCAAAGTATGTGCAGCAATTAGTTTCATAGTTGTTAGATACTATTGCCCTTCGATTTTTTTCTCTTTCCATCAACATTTTCAAAATTGAATTAGCACTAGCTTTGGGAAATGCTAAGAGAACTTGGTTGACTCATAGATGTATATAAAAATGCACCAAAGAATGAAGTATTATGGCAGCATAATGACACTCTGTGACCTTACCTTCCTGTCTGATGAGCTTTGCAAAGCTGGGGCTGTGGCTGTTGGAGAGTTTGGATGAACTGTCAAAAGCGGTTGCAGGTAATGAGAGTATCAATGGCTCTTCGCAATTATCTACAGAAAAAGAAAAAGTATAGAAATCATGAAATATAATAGAAAAACATTTTTGGCCTATTAGGATAGTTACACCCACCCACACACGGAGACAATCAGAAGCTACCTGATCTCTTTACAAGTTCTTTCCTAGTTAATGAGTTACCTTATGAAAAACAAAGTTGAAAATACAATTATCTGCAAAAATATGCATGATTCTCTCTCTGTGTCTACACACACACACATATATTACTGTGCAAAAGTATTAGACCACCACCCGTTTTGTGTTAATAATATGTTAATTAAATAATTTAATTATTTTTTTGGTCTCTGTATTATGGCTCAGACAGAAAATACAGGAAGTATGTACACAAAATTTAAACAAACACAATGTTCAGAACAAAAGGGCTTCTTCAGGCAAAAATCAGTATTAAATAATCAGTACTAATACTTGACACTTTAGCCTATGGAAACTGTTTTCCTGTTTTTTCCTGTTTTTGAATACAGCATACAAATGTCCTGTATTTTCTGGTTGTATTCTAATAGACTGAGATGTAATTATATATGGTTATTATATCATTGCTAAAACAACAAATCTAATGGTGGTGTAAGACTTCTTCACAGTACTGTATGTGTGTGTGTGTAAGTGTGTATGTATATATATTATTATGCATTTTTTGCAGAGCATTTTATTATCAAGCTTGTTTTATCCCTATTTTCCTCAACAATGTTCAACAGATTTAGTGTGAAATATCCCAGTTTTTCTCTAAAGGAAGATAAGCTTGTAGATCTAGCCTCGTAAAGTTATGTTGCAAAAGAGGGTTCAAATTTGTGAGACCAGAAATGTATGCAGGTGGGTCCTGTGAGCAGGTACTATGAAGCGTGAGCAGGTGGGTGCTAAAGTACAAGATCACCATGTCACTTGGGTTTCCTCAGGAGAAAAAGCAGAAGCACGAACAATTTGTGGGAAAGGCTTAGAACCTCCTGCCAACTCCTCCATTGACTTTGCATGTGAGAAGACAGCAGGGAAGTTTGCAAATGGTGATCATGTGACTGTGGGACACCATTGTAATCATAAGCCAGTTGTCAAGAACTCAAATCATGATCACATGACCAAGGGGATACTGCAATGGCCACAGCTTCAAGGTCCATAAGCCCTTCCTATTCAGTTCCATTGATTGGTCGCAGAATCAGTGTAACTGAGGACTATGTGTACTTTCTTTTGTGCTGTCTAGTGGCAAAAGTTCACACAAGTGAATGGATGATCCATAATTTCAAGGGAGTAAAACAGTTTAGGTATGGTATAAAGACAAAAAGGAAAAATTTCAGAGCACTGAGTATGTCAACTGTTGGAGGTTTTTCACAGACTAAACAATATTGGATATTGTTGAAATTTCAGCTGTAGGAATCACAGTCTTTAGAACATTATGCCTTAAAGCTGCATAGACAGCAGTGCAGCAGAGACCCATTCCAGGGCCACTATCAAGAACATGATTAAGGGGCAGCAACATTTATGTGGTATTTTATTTTAAAATGTGCATGGCATCATATCTTGCTAATATTCTTCTGGATGGCTGATGGTGAATTAAACCCCAAAACAGAAAACATCTCAAATTATTTGAAAAAGAAATTAAACAACAATTAGTACATAATGTGCTAGAGGATCAGATAGATTATTTCATCTCACAACCTATAATATACAATAGCTTGCTTCCCACGCTCAGTTCCCTGAATCTATCCAGAAGAATAGCATGATTGATGGTATTAAAAGCAGTAACACCCTAGCTAACATCAGCCCACCAATACCTCCAGCACTTCACAATAACTCTTCAAACAACAGAGATGAAACAACCCTCACCCAGAAAAAACACGTAAGTCAACGTATGTCCAAATCCACTGGAATCTCATTATTGTATGTGTCCAGAAAGATAAATGAAATTGGGAAAAAAAGTGTACTACTTAACATAGCTGGTCTGATGACAGCTGCAAATACCAGACCAATCTTTCAGAAGTCCACTGGCCCCTTCCCACTGCTATTCCTTGCTGTTGCCCGAATAACCATGTTCTCCAAAAAAAATCAGAAACAGATGTTATCACCCACCTGTATTGTCATTCTCCAGCCAAGTCCAGGTTGGGAAGCTAGTACTGTACCACAAAGAACCTGTGTGCATTTGGCCTTTATTTGCCCACTGCACCAAGCCAAAATTGTGGTTAGTCTGATTTGGGCTTACTAAATTACATGAACAAAGTCACTCTGTTTGAAACCATGACTTATATCTTAAACACTGCACAAACTTAACCAATGATAGTTAATTGAACAAAAGCATTAAACAGTTTGTTTTTCCAGGTTCCTGGATTTTCCACAAGAACAAAGCCAATTGATATTTTCTCAGGTTATGCTTCTGATGAAGGATATCGACAAATGTCTCACCATCTGTACAGAATGGATGATAGTGCATGTGCACGTGCACATGTGCACGTGCACACACACTATAATAGACTCATTTAATGAATTTATATGCAAGATTTTGAGTTAGGACAAAAATGCGTTATGATACTAAGCCTTTGTTTGCCAACAGCTGTAAAGCTTAAAGCCACTGTGCTTAACTAAGCATTAGACAATGTTCACTTTTTTTTCTTAACCAGAACAAAGGACACCGCTGTCAGATTCCACTTCCCCCACCTCTGGCATATACTATACTCTTGCCAACATTTGTTCCAAAGAATTGAACAGATTTGGGATCTCTTCAGGAAAAAAATCGGAAGTCAGTACTACATCAGCAAAAATCTGCTCATACAATGTCTTTGTCTCTGTGTTAAAATAATAGATTACTTGGCTAAAACATAAGGGTGACAATGTCTCCATTCAGCCAAGACATTATTGACAGATGTTATTCTATGCAACTCAGCTGGGGATATAATGAAGGCAGAAAGAGGCAAGAGCAGAAACTGAAAATATTTACCATCTCAAAATATGGTTACTGAATACACAGTTCAGCTTACTATTTGATAAGCATAAAAATAATTATTCATATAACAAGAATATGAATCACACCCTCTATAACTATTACCAAAATAAGGACTCATGCTTGTTCTTTTCTGAAGAAAGGATTGAGTGTTGTTGCTTTTTAAATGCACATTTCACATCCTCAGCTATGAAGCCAACTTGATGATCACAGGCCAATTGCTACCTTTTGATTTAGTCTCCCGTTCAGGTCTGTGATACAGTCTCTCTCTCTCTCTCCCTTTCTCCTTTCCTATTCCTCTCCCTCTCTCCCACAGTAGGCAGGCAACTTTAGGCAAAGGGATTAATTTCTGCATTACCTGGGACTGCAAAAAAAAAACGTTGCTGAGAAGCAGTTGTGTAAGTTTCCTATCTTTTTTAAACCATTCTGTTTCAGAATAAAATGAAGACAGGATTTAACACACCAGACAGGATTTGTTCATTTTTCTTTCAATACCTTCCTATGGCTTGGTATAGCTGATAGATGCATAGCAACAAATTCCACTCAAGTGTGAGCTCACTGTTTTTTGTCAAATCTTTCTGGGAGGAAAATGTGAGTATCTAAGTAAATGGAGAATTACTGCAGGTTAACAAATTCTCAGACTCCATAAACATCTTCCAATTCATAGAAGCATGACTAAATACCTATCTCTTTATACGTGTGTGTGCATATGAGTTAAGGCTACATTTACATTATAAAAGTCAAGGAATTCAAAACTTCAGGCTATCTTAGCTACATTATCTCATGGCATATTTTGAATTAAGCTACAGAACCAATTATTGGGGTTTCTCTGAAGCAGAGCTCCATTGAGTTAATCCAAGCAACATTCCAGGAGCGATTGAAGT
>JANHZU010005643.1:0-27556 GCA_032468055.1 Acrochordus granulatus | reverse complement strand
TGCCTACCTTGCTAGTCTACCGGGTTTTTTATTTTGTTTTAATGGGGATTTTTTTTTTATTTGTATTTTAATTGTTTTAATATACTGGTTTTTTACTGTTGTTAGCCGCCGAGAGTCTTTGGATTTTGGCGGCATATAAATTTAATAAATAAATAAAGAAGGTAAGCAAATTCATTTTTGGAAGACTAATTTCTGGAAAACCTGCAAAGCATACTATAGGTGAGAAGAAGAAAACAATAGTTTTGCACAAGGGTATTGATCAGCATTTCAGGTCAGGAATTTTCAGAAATAACATTTTTTCCCCTTTTATTTCCCCTTTATCCAGAGCTGGGATTAATGTATTTTTGAAGTAAACATCTTTCAAGCAGCATTTCACATAATGCTGCAAAATATATGATAGATGGATAGATATTTTGACAATATTTTGTCAGCTGAATAGATACAATCTGGAGGTGTCAGGAATGATTTGTGTGTCTTATGTTGCCAAATCACGTGCAGGTCATAACAAACTCTCACAAAGCACATTAAACATTGTTTAGATCAATCACACATAACTGTGATAGGATCATCTGCTTAAAGATTTTATTCGATTTTGTTCTTACTGTCTGTCCTTTTTCCATGATTGATTATACCCATGATTTTTTTTTGTTACACAGATGGAAGGTTAGAATCAAACTTTATTGACTTAATTTATCCTTGTTGGCTTTCCATATCCCATTAGTCTGAAGGAACCTTTATTTATCTTATTCCTACTCATCTGTTTACTGACAGTCTGTGGCAATCTTCTGATCCTGTTGGTTGTGCTCTCTAATCCCCAACTCCACAAGCCCATGTATTGGTTCCTCTGCCATTTGTCCTTTCTAGACATGACACTCTCCACTGTGGTTGTTCCCAAGGTCATTGTCGGATTTTTAGAAGGTGGGAGGATCATATCCTTTAGAGGTTGTGTATGTCAACTCTTCTTCTTCCATTTTCTGGGTTGCACAGAATGTTTCCTTTATACGCTTATGAAGTGTAGAATTAGAACAATGATCTATTGATTGAATGTAAACACATTCAATGATCTATTGATTAACAATGATCTATTGATTAACAATATTGATTAACAATGATCTATTGATTAACAATGATCTATTGATTGAATGTAAACACATTCAATAGAACTTCTGGGTTAATTTTGAATTCTTTGTACTTTGTGACCTATCGTACAGTATGAGTTAGGTATTCAGCTGAATGATGGCATGGGAAAAAAAAACTGTCCCTGTATCTGGTAGTTTTGCTGTGCAATACCTTATAGTGCCATCCAAAGGGAAGAGGTTCAAACAAGTTGTGTCCAGGATGAGAGGGATCTGCAGATATTTTGTCTACCCCCCCTTTTAAAAGTATCAATAGATTGCAAAGGGAAAAAAACCCTCTGGTATATTTTACTAGAGAAAAAATTGCTAATCAATGTTCCTTTCAAATTGAGCAGAAAATGAACCTAACAGTGTTTGGATCACTGCACAAATCATTGCTATGTCCTATTCCTAAGTGTATCTGTGCCTGTTCTCAACTACAAAGTTACTGTGATGTAGGACAACCTGAGTTTTCTCTCCACGTTGCATTAGGTTTAAAAAACAAGTGCACCCTCATGTATGTGTGAAAGCAACATTTTCAGTAGCCTGCCATATTGAGTTAATGTCTTTCAAATTTAGGTTGTGGTTCATTGCACCCATCGTTCAGTAAATAAGCCACAAGGCAAGGTTTACTTATTACACTATGTCATTAAATTTGTTTTATAAAGTACAGTGGTTGTGAAGCCATTCTGAGATCTGTTTTCAGTTTGTAGCACTCACTAGTTCAGAGGCACAGAGCTTGAACGATTGTTTCAAACCCAAGTATTTTGAGATTAATTGGAGTTAAGTGGCCTGAATGGTCATCTGTCATGCTGAAGCATCAGGAGCATTAATGGAATAGGATCAAAAAAAGTCAAGAGAGCAGCACTGCACATACAAAAAGGATAGGTCTTCAATCACATAGCCACAACCACCAATTTGACTTTTTGGACCCTCTATTGCAGATATCTTACAATTCTACAGCTGACTGATGCTTAGAAATAATCAGAGAGATGACCATTTTTTTAAGGACATCAGATTGCCCAGGCTAGTGAAAAATTTAGACTTCTTCCTATCATCTTCCTCAGGGGTATTTGCGGGGGTGATGGTGGTCAAAAAAGTCAACAAGTATGAGATTTCCAGGCATGATTGAAACATGGTTAGGTGCAGGTAGGGAAAAGACTGAGGCATTGCTTATGATGGGATCTGAATAGAATAACAACGGTAGGCTCAAATTCTTATGTAGGTACAAAGTCCACTAGGGATCCTCTCTCTGCTTGCTGTCTCTCTCCCTTATTTTTCTCATGAGGATATTAGGAGGATAAAATGGGTATAGGAGCTATGAACTTTATCTTGAAATCCTAGGAAGAGCAAGAGACTGTTTTGTTTAACTAGCAGAGTATCTTCCAACTACAAGCATCATATCTGGTCTGTGGCTTGCTGTTGTTTTGAACAGAACTAATTTGGTTTTGCAAAAGTGCTATCCAAAATGAGATTAAAAAATGTTGAAGCAGCCAAAAAACCCATCAGATCAGAAAGAACTTGCCTGTCTGCTGGAATAATGTGGCCACACTTAGTCAGTGCTATTACTTCAGCTATCAAAACTATTATGTCTTATGGCCCTCAGGCACTCAAATAACTGTCTAGCTCTGGGGTAGAACAATGTGGAGATGTATAATCTATATTTAAAGTTACTTTACTACTTTAAATTTAAAGTAACTTTAAATGTAGATTATACTCTTTTTGGGAGTGTATGAATGGGGGGCTTAAAGTTTGATTTACAAGGAAAAATGTTACATATTTGGTCCTTAAATTAACAAAGATTCAAATGACTATTATAATCAATAACAGTTGCAAGCCTCTATGTCATCAATAAGAAGACTAGTAACCTTTATTGGAACACAGGACGGTTATTAAAAAAGAAATGAGTTATTCACTCAAATGCATTAGGAGATAAATTGATCCTAACAGAAACAGCTTAGTTGCTGGAACCCAGTACCTTCTGTTTTAATAAATTCTGCTGAAGAAAACTCTACTGAAATCATGATTAGAAAAATCTCTTGGTTTTAGGCAGTCTTTTTAGCATGCTAAGGTGCTTCTTCTACTCAGTCTTTGGTGGCTGTGAAAATATAAAATTATATGTTAGTCAACATTATGAATGCGTTTCAGTTAGCTGGTCAATAATATAAGGAAATGGGGGGAAAAGAACAATGTTGAAATTGGGTACTGCATACCAAAACTACCAGACCCAGAGACAGTTTTTCCCCCCGAGCCATCATAAAGCTAAATGCTTGAACAATGCTGTATGTTACATGATAGATCGCAAGGGCAAAGAATTCCAAATTAATTTATAGGCGCATATATACTTATTTTAATTCTATACTTATAATATTCCTTTCTATTGGCTGCAAATCTACTGCTGTACACCTAACTTGTCATTTGCTTATGTTACTATTTTATACAGTTGTCTTGCAAACATAGTGAGAGCCACTGTCCCAACTCAAATTCCTTGCATGTCTAACCATGCTTGGCCAATAAAAGTATCTATACTGTATGATTAACCAGAACCACAAGCCATGTTGGAACTGTTGCTTGCGGTGGGTTCTTAGACCCAAACAAGGTTAGATAATAGTCATATTGGCTTCCTATAACACAGCAAGCATAGGGCTTTGCTTATCTCACCTATGATATAAGGCTTCAAGGGGAAGTCTTTACTGCATTTGAAGGAGACCGCCAAACTGGAACATCTCCAGAACAAAGGAGAAGGCTAGACTAATGCTTTCCAAACTTAGCAACTTCGAGATACGTGGACTTCAACTCCTAGAATTCTCCAGCCAGCGAATTCTGGGTTTGAAGTCGCCACATCTTAAAATTGTTGAGGCCAAGAAACACTGTTCTAACTAGACCCCAGGGAGCTTTGATTGCACCAACATAGCTTAATTAGCCTGTGGAGAGTTGAGAGTTCTGAAAGCAATTAGTGCCAAAGGAGATGAGGAAAGCCTGAGTAGAGTTAGGAGCTGGGAGAGTTGGCATGCAATTATAATGAGCTCCACCAAGGATTGGAAATTAATGTAGAAGTAGTTTGCTGTAGCAACTGTAAAATCAAAAGCCACGTAGCATCCTTGCATTAGGTTTAATGCTTTTGATATTAACATGTAGAAACTTAATAACCATCTCTTTGGCACCACAACTGTGGGCCTGCTGGGGTGATTGAATGGTTCCTTTGGATTTAACTTCACAACAGCACCAGTGTGTCAAGCATGAAGTCACCTGTGATCATCAATAGCTGAAAGTGGATTTAAACTTGAGTCTCCCTTGGCCCACTCAAAGACTATCACTAGAAGAGCGTAAGAGCTGTGGAACAAGCTGCCACTTGAAGTGTCAGGTTTTGCTTCTCATATGGAAGATGGATGAGCATTTGTCAGAGATGGTGTGTGGTGGATCCTGCATTCAGTCTTTTCCGACTCTACACTGATTCTGTGACACTAATTGTGTCCCTTATCCGCAGGGCATTATCACTTCCCTTTAAGTCCTCATCTTCAGCTCCAAAAGTCATTGTATGGATTGTGTTTACACAACATCCTTTACTAGGTTTATTAAAGACCTATGAGAGGCATTCCCAACAATATGCTAAACCTGGTTAGCTTTCTTGGGTTTACTATGTTCGGGAAACTAGTTTGGCTAGTTTGTGACCCAATTAATTATGCAAAACCAAAAATGGGTTAATTCATTAACTTCATTAAGCTGTTGTGGAGAAACTTGGAAAAGAGTTGGAACTTGAGTTCAAGAACCACTTCTACTAGCAAACTAACCTATGGCATCCTCTTTATGGCTGTTATACTAACTGCTCCAAGCTTACAGTTGAGCATTTTTTTAATACACATGCACATGTGCGTACTTATTTATGTATTAGATTTGTGCAGCTACCTATCCTAAGAATAATTCTGGGCAGTTCACAACTATATAATAAAATAAAAACTATAAAATCAAAACCCAGATGCTTCAACAGGCTATCCACCAGCTCCCAATTTATCCTATTTCAGCACTTGGGGGGAAAGTCATCTTTTTATGGCTTTCTGAAAGGCTAAAAGGGTGGGGGTCCATTGGGTCCAGGAGGGTTCTACAGAGGGCTGCTACAGGAAAGATGTTTCCTAGATCCCTCTCGATGGCAAGGTTTAAGGAAAGAAATTCTGGAATATCCCCACCATTTCAGTATGGTAGGATAGGCAGATAGCCTCAGGGAGAGGTAATTATGCAATTCTTAGCCCCATGCCACGCAGGGCTTTAAAAGTAAAAACCAGGGCCTTTAGTTACACTCAGGAAGAAGTGGGGAGCCAGTGCGGTTCACTCAGCAGCAGTGTAATATGGGCAAACAGAGGGACATATACTGCTGCATTCTGGACCAGTTTTAACTTCTGAATGGTCTTCAAGGGCAGCCCCATGTAGAATGCAGTCCAACCAGGAACCAATCAAAGCCTCCCTATCCAGGAATAGCTCCCAAAATGAATCTTACACCAGCTACAGTTGCCACTTGTTCTATATGCATCCCTCTGCTGCCATCTACTGAAGTTCAATGGGTCCACCAGCGCTCATTTATATTGTGCTGATGCTCAATTATCACTTTTAATGGTGGTGAAGAAGCCAACAAGGAGATTTTGCCAAAGAGGAGGAAGTCAGGCAGCCTTGGAATCCAATTAAATAAATAAATTTTAAAAATGATGACAGCAGCCATTGGGAGCATACAGTATTCTGTTCCTTTCACATGCATGTATACCACAACATCATGCTATGTGGACTGAAAGGGTACAGCATGCATCACAATGGTACAATGCTACTTTTAGCATTTCCTTCCTGCCAGGACCCCTTTGCTTTTTCCTCCTTCCTGTCCCCGCAATCCTCTTTCAGGTTCAAATTGACTTAGGAAGATGAAGTAATTGGAATGGTGTCCAAAGTGCCAAGGGACACATGTAGTGTGACCATGCTATTATTCATCTCACAATCCTCTTTTCAATGCCCTGCGTCTACTCTGGCTACCCCACTTCCATGCAATCCCAGGGAAAGATTTTAAAGTACAGCTTTTGGCTTGGGTAATATTGCACAGTACGTCCTCAAAGCTTTGCAAAGTGGGTCCCACTGAGATGTGGAACATGTGAATTCAGGTTCATGCATTGCCTACAAAGAGGCTGATGTTTCAACAGTTTTATGTGGTACTTCTCACACCCACAAAATAGTCCTGATTACTGTTTGTTTGCTCGGGAGAAAAGCTGAAATAACATGGATCTGAAAATGGAGCAATGACATTGTTTATAAGTTATGCTAAGCTTATTCTCTTCTCTCTCAGCTAAAATCCCTAGTTGGATGCACTGTTGTTTTAAGTTTTTTTTAATTATATTGTGGTTGTGATTTTTGTTCACTGCCTACAGTATTTTCTGGTGGATGGGTGACTACTGAAAATTGATATATAGGCAGACAGACAAACTGAAGTTCCTATGCATCTAGAGGCGCCAGGTTGGTTGAAATCTATGGAAATCATTGGATTTGCAAAAGATGAACAAGTCAAATGATAAAATGGACTAAGAATTTTGGTAAGAATATAATGGTGTTTCTCAACTGCAGCAGCTTTAGGATGTGTGGACTTCAACTCCCAGAATTCCACGGCTATTCATGGGAATTCTGGGAGCTGAAGTCCACATCTCAATGGGAAATTATGTGGTTAAAAGGGCTCAAATTAACACTGTGTTACAATTTAAAAGATAACTTTTATAAAACGATGTAGCATTGGTACGTGTCACCAGAAACATCACCTAAAATGTACAAAGCTGAATCATTGTTGGAAGTGTGAAAAGCATGAAGAGACATTTTATCACGCACTTGTGAAAAGCCAGAAATATTGGACACAAATACAAATGTTGATGCAGAGAATTTTAAAAATTAATATATTCAGATGAAGCATTTCTTTTAGGACTTGTTGATAGTCAATTGGAAAAGATTTAAGGATGAGTGATTTTATATATGATAACAGCAACGAGGTAATGATATGCATAAAAATGGAGGAATATAGAAAAAACTATAGTGGAGGAATGGATGTGAAAATGGTTGAATTTATGGAACTGGCTAAAGTGACTTACTATACTTGGCTAGGGAGGGGACAACCACTGTCCCATGTTCTCCACACCAAGTACTTGAGAACATACAGAATTGTTTTTTGAAAGCAATATATTTTGGAGACACTGCCTAGTCTCCTTGCTCATTTGCAAAAGTATGATCTAACACAGCAGAACTGGAGTCCTTGTTTTTATACATATTCATATACCTACCGGCCCCTATAACAACTACTATTTTTATAAAAGACTGGAAACCCTTTATGGGCTTTTTGCTGAAAATGGATAAAAATGAACTGATGATTTCTAGAGTTACTGATTAAGAAAGGCAGGATATAGGGAGAAGAGAACCATACTGTATAAATTTGGAAGGGGAGAAATAATTTTAAATATGTTTAATAAACTGTTATGAGGAAGAACAGAAGCTACTTCCTGAACTATCTTTCTGTTTTCTTTTTCCTATTTCTTTCTCTTTTATTGCTTGAACATTTTCTTCTTTTTCTCTTTTCTAACTCTTTCTTTATATTGTTTTTTGTTTATCTTTTTAACTTTGTAAAACAATCTTCAGTAACATCATTGGGATTCTCTCTTTCTCTTTCTCCCTCTCCCGCACAAATAATTTCAGCCCATTGATGTCACATGACCACATCCTTTGTTACACCAGAGCCCAGGATCTAAAGTCAGAAACAGATGAAAAACAGTGATCGCTCAGTTTCAGTTTTTGATGCAAGCTGTAGTCAAAGCAAGCAAGTTCATGCATGGATTTCTGGCTATTTTTCTTCGGTTTACATTTCAATTGTAAGTTTACTTTCTTGAAAATAATAGGGAAGAAGGAGGAGAAAGGATATATATACAAGGAGAAGCAGAAGGAGAAGAAATACAAGAGGAAGAAAGAGAAGGAAAAGGAGAAAGGATACATGGAGAAGAAAAAGAGGCAGATGGGGCAGCTTTGATTATTATTTATATCATAAATTGGCTATTCAGATTAGTTGTATATAGATACATGGATCTGATGCCATAAACCATGCATCAACAGAGAACTATAAAGATCAGAGGAAAAATGGTAGTTTCATACTATATAATGTAGAACACAGATCAGCAGGTAGGAAGATTATGTGTAAAAGTTTTGACTGTGAGAATCTATAAATGGAAAAGGCAGAAAAGAGAATAATCCCTAATTTCTTTTCATAGTAGAGACAAAATTTAATGAAGAAGTAGAAAGCCACTTTGCTTTTGCATGAATTTGGGAAAAAGTTCAATGTGAACTCTCCAAAACTCAAAAAGTACAGAGGAGGTCTCTGGAAATATATGACTGTTTAAGACTGTTTTTTTTTAATTCAGAAAATTTAAAATTAAGTTGTATAGTCAGATCAGTTGCAAATAATATGTTTTCCAGCATTTGGAAATATTCGTGATTGTTTTCTATCAAAGTAATGTTTGCTGTATTCGTTAGAGATAAACCTTAATCTTACCTTGAAATAATCTCTCTCTGCAGTCTGGATCTCCATATCCCAAGTGACACAGACACCATTGTATCAGGAGGTCAAGGAAGGGGACAGGGTCACAATCACTTGCAAAAACAGTGCTGCATATGGATATTTCCATTGGTACCGGCAAGTGCCCAGAATGCCCCTCGCCTATCTCTTGTCCATAACGTCCAGTCAGAATGTCACTGACAAAGATATCACAGCAGAATACCTGGATAATGGTCAGAGAAGTTGCCTCCACCTTCCCAGCTCTCTGCTTCAAGACTCAGGAACCTACTTTTGTGCTGTGAGAGCACAGCGATTCAGGAACTCAGAAGCCAACAATCAAAACTTGAGTGGTTCTGAAACTTCCTCTAAACCTTTAATAGACTGAGCCTTTACTAGATTGTTCCATTTTTCTTAGCCTAATCAATAAGGTTGGGAGCATTGCTGCCAGTGAAACCCATGAGGTCCTGATTATTTGGAATTGACTCCCATCTGCAAAAACATGTAGAGATGGTCATTTGGTTCCAGCATTTTTTGTTGTTCGGTTATCTGACTCTTCACAACCCCATGGACTGCAGCATTCCAGGCCTCCTTGTCCTGCACCCCCTCCCAGAGCCCACTCAAACCCACACCCATCACACTGACTATGCTATCTAACCATCTCATCCTCTGTCATCCCCTTCTCCTTTTGCCTTCAATCTTTCCCAGCTTCAGCTTCAATATCTGTCCCTCCAATGAGCAATCAGGGTTGATTTCCTGTAGGATTGACTGGTTTGATCTCCTTGCCGTCCAAGGGACCCTCGAGAGTCTTCTCCAGTATCACAATTCAAATGCATTAATTCTTTGATGCTCACCCTTCTTAAGGTCCAACCCTCACAGGATTTGCTCCATTCTGCATAACCATACATCTTTAAAAACTCAGAAATAAAAACTCCAACCTCCACGTTGAAAGAACTTCAAAGATGATTCTGTAATTAGGACCATGCTACTTTGTCTCCTTGGGAGTTGTCATCCTAAAGCATCTGGAGGGCTTCTTTATGGAGAAGACCCAATGGGACAGGTTATCTTTATTCAATGATGCAGAAGTGATGGGACATCAAAATGAATTTGAATAATTTTTTAAAGAAAACTTACAATATTTTCATCCTCATCAGTCTGAATAAGAGAGATCCTGAATCTGTTTGAAGTATTCTTTGTGCCCAAATAACCAGAAGCTAATGCAACAGAAGAGGTGTGTTTTGGAAAAGAAATTCTCCCTCCTTAAAACCCTGTCCTTTCCCAGTCCTTCATCCTGAAGAGAAGAAATATTAATGAAATCTACTCTTAGGTTTAGTGAATTGTATATCGGTACTGTGATCTTGCCACATGACATACTTACATGATCAGGTGGCCAGCATGACTATACACTGAGGTGCATGGAATGCTGTTATCTTTCCCCCCTAAGGTGGTACCTATTTGTATTTTTACATGCTTTTGAATTTCTAGGTTGGCAGGAGCTAGGCAGATAACAGGAGCTCACCCCGTTGCACAGCGGTGCTTGGGTCTCGAACTTGAGCTGCTGACATTCCGGCCAACAAGTTCAGCATCTTAACTGCTTGCACCATTGCACACCCTACTGAATCCACACACCACAATAAACCAGGTTTTGTTTTAACATGCTTCACTGAATAAGCTTAATGTGCTTAATCATAACTTATGCTTTTCAAATCATAGTGGCTACATTCCCAGATCATCCTGAGCTAAAAGAAAAAAAATATTCATAAATTTGGTAATTAAGGAAGATATAGTACTAGACGTGATTAGAATAGGGGCATAGTGGCTGAGCATTTAAGATGTTGGGCTTGTTGGTGGAAAGGTCAGCAGCTCAGCAGTTCGAGACCCAAGAGCTGCTGTGTAACAGGGTGAAATACCATTACTTGCTCCAGCTCTTGCCAACCTAGCAGTTCAAAAGCATGTAAAAATGCAAGTGGATAAAGTAATCAATCAATCAATCAATCAATCACCTATTCCAGCATAATGTTTTCTGTCCTCATTGCTCATTTATCTCCTGTTTCTGTTGCCTCTGTTCTCAGTCTCTATAGCTGCCTGACATTCTTGGAAGTGACAAATCATTTGCAAACTCCCATATTCCCATGCAAAAGAAGAAGGCAATGACAGAGGATTTGATGGTTGGATAGCATCATCGATGCAGTGGGCATGGGTTTGAGCAGGCTCTAGGGGGAAATGGAGACAAGGAGGCCTGGTGTACTGTGGTCCATGGGGTTTCAGAGAGTCAGACATAACTTAGCAACTGAACAACAACATGCTGTTTCTAGATGGTCTTAGAATAAGGAGGAAAATACTACTGAAGGCCACATTATAGTAATATGGCAGAACCATGATGTTCCAGGATATGTTGGGCCAAATCTGGGTGTAAGTGGAAAAGGTTTTATAGTTTATTTTAACCAAAACTTGTTTCTTCTCCACTAGAATTATTCTCCAATAAGAAGCTCTGGAGTCTGAGAAGAAAACTCTAGAGAAGACTTAACAGTGAGAGCATCAGTACATATGAGAAGAATCTTTTGTTCTTATTTGCAATGGTGATTTTGCCAAGTCAAGACCATCTATATCTTCCAGGATGGTTTGGAGAACTCCTCTGTTTCATTGGAGAATCTTGTTTGGGCTATTTTCCCTGTGTAAGTAAAGGAAGCTCTTGAAAACAATATTTGAAAGATGAACATAATTCTAGATAACTGTGAGAAATCTGATGAGTTGTGCATTGGCCTTCAACTTGCTTTCTCTCTTGGGTTAACTCAAGGCACTTTTCCCCTCCTGGCACCCTCCAGATGCCAAGACTATAAAGCCTATTGACCATGTTGCGTGGAGATGTTGGGGATTATATTCAAACACAATCAAGATGGCACTTGGTAAGGAAGTACTGGGACCTCCAAATGGGAAAGGCATAAAAAAGGCCCCTTAAAGCTTGAAGGAGCTGAATCAATTCTTTTATGACCAGGATTGCATTACTGGGAGTTCTTCTATTACAATACAGTGAGTAAATAGAAAGGAGTATAAAAGTATGCATGGTATGAAACAGCCTTCCCAACATGAACACCTTTGAACGGATACACTCCAACCTCTAAAATTCCTTCACCACTTGGGCAATGGTTGAGAATCTTGAAAGTTAAATCCAGATTTCTGACACTGATTAGTCTTCTAACCCCAGCAAGGATGGAGAAACACATTTTGGGGTATTTATATGCTGCTATACAAGTGCTAGATAGAAAGGGAGAAGGGGAATTAAAATCATGTTCTTGATTTCTTATTTCATCTTCTTCAAACTGAAGTACAGACATGTCTGGTGGAAACCAGGATGATGCAAACCTGTGTCAGGGTTAGAGGTGAGGGACCTGAACTCTCCTGCCTGCGATTTTGCAGAGCTTATTTTGTAATTTGCTCCACTTGCAGTTCCTTTGCAACTCCTGATGGAGGTGCAGCCTTTCTTCCAAAGCACTGAATAGCACTCCAAACCCTTGTGACCAAGAGTCCCATTGTCATTCCCACAATCCCTCACAACATGTCTACAGTGACTCGGCAGATGAGCCTTGTAATTTCTCACTTAAGGAAGCTGCCAATTTGGAAAGACCTTCAGGAAGAAACCCAGAATCCTTGCTAATGCTTTTCCAAATTCCAAGATAGGGAAGAAAGAGAAATCAAAAGGCCCAACACTTGCCCTGCAAGTGTTGCTTGAAAGGGGAGAATGAGGAGTGAAGATGATGTCCTTATGATGCCAAACATGGGTCATCACATCGCAGGGTTGGAGGCAAGAACCAACAATCTCCAGCCTTGTGAATTGTTGATGTCCTGTGCCTTTTTCACACTAGAAGACGGCTTGTGTACTTAAGGGCATAATTGAAGGCAAAGCTTCTATATTCTGGGTTTGGGTTATGTTGCTCCTTTGATCTACATGAATCAAAGCAGAGACGGGCAGATCTTTATCTCCCAGAAGGCGTGAGCATGAGGCCACCCACAAGACTGTGGCTGGGCTCTCACTTTGTTGTGTGTCTGGGGACTGCGTTCACCTGCCCGTTGCAGAGGAAGAAGATGGGAGATCCGAGGCACGGGATCATTGCCTTGCTGGTGGCCATCGTCATAGGTATCCTTCTCCTCACTCTGTCTTGGGTTGAGGGAAATAGTATTGAGCTTACTTTATGTTTCCGAAGCAAAGCCTCCTCGAGGTAGTGTAGGGGCTGAATCTTGGAAGGCCACAACAAGAGAATCAGCAACAGCCTCGGCCAGAAGATTCATTGAAATCAGAGCCCGGAACAGCTGAGCTCGTAAGACCAGTTTGAGGGACCAAGAAGACGTCTGGGATCCGACCCAAAATGCTTTGTTGTTTGGGATCACCGAGCCAGTAGATGTCGCAAGCACTGTCCCAGTGATTGACGAGGCGGATTTTTAAGTTGACCAGAGAGAAAATTATCTTTGTTGATATGATGTCATTTGGAGGACAAGGAGTAGAAGCCGATACAGTTACTTTACTTCGGAACATCTCTCCCTGATTTCAGCTGGAGATATCGAAGCACGTAAAGGAGATATCGAAGCATGTAAAGATATTAAAGCATGTGAACGATAATTGCTTCTATGGAAATTCAGAATTCTAAAGTTTCAGCTAACTAAAATTGCGGGCAGAATCTGTCATCCTCCCTCCCTCCCTCCCCCTTTTTCTTAATATTTCTTTTCCCTTCCAGCTCTGTCAGATGAGGCCACCGTCACCCAGGAGCACCAGTTTCTTTCAGTCAAGGAAGGAGAGTCCATCCAGCTGAACTGCTCCTATCAGGAAACAGCAACAAGCCTTCAGTGGTACCAGCAATATCCGGGGGGCCAGCCAGAGCTCACGATGATCCTGATTACATCAGGAAAGAAAGAAAAGGATAATTTCAAAATGAGTCTGGACACAGCTAAGAAGACCACCTCTTTGTACTTCAAGCACACCCGACTGAACGATTCTGCTGTCTATTTCTGTGCGTGGAGAGCACGGTGGTAGAAAGACACCTGCTGGCTGTCATGAAAGGTAGAGGGCTGCTGGTGGCCCTGAAGAGATATCAGGGGAACTTCCTGAGCTACAGCATCACAACCAAAAATCTACTTACTTTTCAGCTGATACGTTTGTCCCTTGTGTTGCCCTTGGGAGTTCCCCACAGACTGCAGCAGAAAGCCCCAGGCAAATGACCGGTCCAGCCTGATTCGGCATCCAGTGAATGATCCCGTGCCTTCCTCTTCCAGGGGCCCAATGCCGGGGCCAAGTGGATCCGAAGCCTCTTCAAGTCAGGAAAGAAGGAGAGGATTCCCCCATTGCCTGTTGGTTCACCTCCAGCAGTGTCTATACCATTCGTTGGTACAGCCAAGATCCAGGAGAAAGTCCTGCGTTTCTCTTAACGGCTTCCTCCTCGGTGGGAGTGGAGAAAGCTGACCGCTTCAGTGCTTCTTTTGACAAGCAGAGGAAGCGGAGTCTGTTGAGCCTCGCGACGGTGCAGTTGAAAGACGCCTTTATCAAAGTGATCTGCATACACCCAATTAGTTATAATCTGCCAAGTAAACCTGCAGCTCTTCAATTTCCATGCAGTTCAACCCCAGTGGAGCGGATCCTGCTGAGCTGGTACCGGATAAGACCAGCCAAATCATTGGGTGCTGCCACTTTCTGAGGCAGCGATGCTGTCAGTGGCGTTTCCAGTCACGGCTAGCGGCAGCTTCCTCGCTAGATGGCACTCGCTTTATGCTCCTTCCGAGCAGACCGATGTTTTGCTCACTCCCCCTGTGACCTGGTTAACCACAAAGACATCTACCACGGGATGGAGGAAGCAAATAGGAGCCGGAGAACAGAGGAAGGGGCTCGGTTGGAGAAAGGGGGACCTTCACAGCTGCCTCCTCTCTCTCTCCGGGAAGGGTGGGACAGCAGCCAAAGGATCAACCGCTTTAAAATGTTGTCAAGAACTTGGAACTGGGGGTCATTTCTCATTGGATTAAGTATCCTGGGTAAGTAAAAGCCTTCCCAGAATTAGGATGAGATTTCTATTCCGTCTTCCTCTTGTACAACTCAAGGATGCATAGATAATGTGCTCACTTCCTATTTTTCCCCTAAGAATAATTCTGCAAGGTGGTTGGGCTGAGGAGGAGGGAGTGGGTCAAAATGCCCAGGTTCGACTTCCTGCCTGAACATAAAGGAGGAAAAGTCTGATTGTCTGACTTCTCGTCCTGGTCTTGATCATGAGACCAGACTGGCTGTCTTGGTAAGAAGACAAGAGCTGTTCCTAGCCCCACCGCAGCAAAAAGGAAAAGGGATTTGTGCATCTGCGACTGTTTCCCACTTTCCTTCTCCACATGAAGGTCCGGATGTGGGAAGGGAGCATTGTCCTCTGAGCCATCACTCCTTTTTATCCTTTTTTCATCCTCCTCAATTTGCAGCTTGGATGCCCAAGTTGCCCAAACACCTCAACGCCTGGAAGCTCAAGAAAGAGGTCCTTTCACTCTGAAGTGCAGCTACTCCACGATGTATAGTCTCTACCTTTGGTACCATCAGCTGCCTGGAGCGCAGCCACTGCTCATCCTGTCCATAGGTTCCCAAAGAAACGTCTCCGAGAAAGGCTTCGTGGCAGAATATTTGGAGAACGGGAAAGAAAGCCGGCTGCATCGCCCTCGAGCTGGGCTGCAGGATTCAGGAAACTATTTCTGCGGTGTAGCAGCCCAGTGCTGCAGGGAGGGGAGACCCCAACCCAACCCTCACTGCTTCCGCAGTCTTATCAGGGTCTGTCTTGTCTGTGCCTTTCTGGAGCACATGTTGCCCTGGTCTGGTCGGTGGAGATCAGAACAGAATAGCTGGGTTAGAAGAAGGGTCTCTCGTGGATGGAAAAACTTGTGACCATCTGCTTGTAGGGACGACTCAAACTCGGTGGACTTTCGGAATGTCAGGAAAACAATGGTCCTTATTTCATTAAAAAGACACTTGTTGGCTGTCACTAAATGTGAAGAGCAACTGAAGAGGAAAGACAGAGTGACCTACAGTTGGCTCTCTGAAGAAAGATCAGAAGAGTCTCCTGAACCACACAGCATAACGAAAGATCTGACTATTTTTCAGTTTATATATTTTTTCTCCTTATTGATCCACCTGTTAGTCATCTATAAATTGCAACGGAAAACCCAAGAAAAGGCAAAAATCCAAAAGATCCTTGCAATTAGCTGAAGTGTTCCTATGCTTTTGTCTATGCTGTTTTTTGGTCTCCTAATGGGGAACTTGTGTAAAGAGCCCTTGTGAGCAATTTGGGTCCTCTCCTTGATCCAGAGAAGAATTTGGACAGCTGATGTATTCATTGACTCCTCTTTTTGCCATGACTGAGGACCTGTCTTCAGTCCACTTTTGCTTCTTGGGAAGTCAGATTTAAAGAATTTTAAATATAGACTTAAGTGTTTAAAATGATATACAATTGGCAAAAAGCAAAAAAAAAAGATTAAGGAAAGTTTTAAATTTCCAGGGAAGAAATGGCAAGCTGAAGAATTGGCGAACTGAAGATAGCTCCAAGAAAATTGGAGCTAATGACCTCAGTTGAATGTTTATGTGTCCGTATTCAAAAGAGAAACATAAAGAAGCCTTCTTCCATCTGATTCAAAGAAGAGGACTTTCCATTCTGCAGAATTCTTCCTCAAGGAGGGTGACAGAACAAACATTCTGGAGTATTTGAAAGCTTGAACACTTTTTTTTCTGTGAAATGGAATTTTGATTTGCTACTAGGATCTCTCACATGAAACAGCTCAACGCGGCTGCTTAAAGAGAAGAAGTGTTGATCAAAAACCTATCTTAAGCTTCATCATGATGAGATTTCTAACTTTGGCTCATGCAGAGTCAGAGGGTGAGGACAGGAGGAGGAAGAAGAGGAAGAAGAAGGAGAGATGCTGTGTAGTTCTCCTTTTCAGAATGGAAGGGGAGGCTTCAGGCTACGTGACAGAATAACAATGGAAATTCTTTGCTGTAGAAAGCTAGCAGGCCAAGGAGAAATGTCAAAATCTGCCCCTTCCTTCAGTGGTCTTAGTTGGTTTATTGATAGAGGTTCCTTTGCAGAGAAGAAGATTTGAACATAGGGTCTCCTTACAACCTCAGCTGGTCTATGTTGTATTCTTCATTTTGGCATCAGTTCAATTAAAACCCAAGTTTGAAAGTCTTAGAAGGCTTGGTTTGCTGATTTAGGAAACGGCTTTAGAACCAAATGTGAGAATGGCTATCTTTCACTCTGGGAATAAAGCCAAACCTGGCTCCTCCTCCTTTGATCTTCTGAAGACTGGCGCCCCAAAACACCCGCTTTCATGAGATAATCTGAAGTTCTATTCATTGTATTTAGCCCTGAGAAGAAAGATGTGAAACCTGGTGCACAGAATTGCTGTTTTCTTACTAAATATTCCTACAATTAGTGATGGGTGGATGCATTTAAAATCAGAGATGTAGATATAACCTCGGGCTCAACTATTACCTTCTAGGGTGAAATGATCATAATTTAATGAAAACTTACTTAAACATAAGTGAGGCCACTGTGGGTTACTCAACCTTAGCGTCCTCTCTCAAGAAAGAACATTTCAGAAGAACAGAAAATTAATTCTCCAGTGTAAGATGAGTGGATGGGCAGAATATGCAATTGTTAACTTCATTAGCACTGAATTAACAACAATTTTCAGTCACAAAGAGGCTCTTGTAATATCTTAAAACTTTCCCCAAAGCTTCAACATGTTCCCACTAGGTTCCTAAGTAGGAGAACCATTCTAAATTTATTACTCCTTGTCCTCCGTAAGATGGCAACGAAGAATTTTATTTTTATTTTTCAAAATAGATTGGTTTCCATCAACTACAAGATTGGTAATGAGTTGTTGTTGTGGAAGAGTGGGAGCAACAAGCTTTCACAAGTTTATTCTGCACCTCCTCAGAAGACACATATTTGCATTATCTATATCCTTGAGGATGGTCTCAAGATTTTGGATAGCCCTGGATTACCATTTCATTAGGGTCCTCTTCTTATGTAACTAATCTAATCAGAATAAATAGGAATTATATATTTGTATGTATATATATATATGTGTGTGTGTGTATGTGTGTATACATATGTGTGTGTGTATGGAAGAGATACTGTGATGTTAGCTGTCATGGCCAATATTAGCATTCCCTAGCCAATTGTCTTTATGTGTTAATTTCTTTTGCCAACCAACCATTTAGGAACAGATCAGGAAAGCTTCAAACAATATCATAGCACCAATAAATGGGAGCCAAAAAAATATCAAAACTGCCTTATTGTAGCTTGGAGTCTCAAAACACTGCCACATTTTCATTATACAACATGGCATATTTAAAAAAAACCTCCAGACCTTGCTATCATTCCTACTTACAAGATAATTTGGAGTTTCCCACAGTTGGTCTCTGACCTTTGGTGAGGTTTAGTTGTCTGAAATATGGAGTCCTTGGTGCTCTCTGAGCTCAGTTCGTTTCCTGCAGACATTTCATTACCAAACTAGGTAACATCGTCAGCGCTACACTGATAGTAAAGAAACATCTGCAGAAAAACAGCCAAACTCATGGAGCACCAAGGACTCAATGGTACAACCCTGAGCTACAGCTCTTCTCTCTGTGTTGAGGTATTTCAGAATTCTAGAGAGAGAAGGATGAAGGCGATGTGTTAGATCTATCCAACCTGTTGCTCAGATGTTGCTCAGATATCCATTTTCACCTTTGTTGTAGGTTCTCGTGGAAAAGCCCAAACGATTAGACAACCTGTGACCGTAACAGCCTTGGAAAGAAAACCACTCCACCTCAGCTGCAATCTCTCTTCTGTTACTACAGAAATGAACCAATGGTATCGGCAGTTTTCTGGGCAGAGCCCACAGTACCTTGGTGGGCTCTACCCAAAAAATAATATTTTAATTGCCAATCCAAAGGGAAAGTTGTATTTTCCTGAAGACAAGAAGTCCAGCACGTTTGTGATCAGTGAAGTCACCCTGGAAGATACTGCCATCTATTTCTGTGCCCTGAGAGACACACAGTACCTCAAGGAGCATCTGTTTCCTTTCATGAACCTCTTTCAGAGGCTCAACAGAGGAGGAGCTGCTGCCAAGTGAGATGGAGCAGACAAAGTGAGAAAATACATCAGCAGATACAAAGCCAACCCTGCATGATATTGTTGTGGCAGGAAGACTGCAAAACTACATTTTCCCTTGAGATTAGTCCTTCGGTGATTCCACAGACACGTCGCTGTGGTTTTCCTGGCAATTATATGATACAGGTCTTCTGGGTTGTATTTTTGACTTGTCACAGTTGCCTTCTTCAGTCCTTGGTTTCAAGCGGCCTCCCAGCCAAGTAATACTGAGACTGATTCATGTTTAGTTCAGCCAAATTCTGCTTTCAGTGAAGTTTGTCTCAGAAGTGAGTCTTGGTATCCATAAAGCTATGAGCTCTTGAGAGTATTATAGTGGAGTGGATTATTGCTTTGTAGTGGATTATTGTATGGTGGAGTAATGGTGGGAAGCGGCAAAAAACAAAAACAACAACAACAACAAAAACCAAAACCACAGCTTTAGTTCTGTCTTCATCACGGAAGTATGTTGGTGACTTTGTTCAGTTGGTACCTGGGAGAAGTGCTAGCGTATATCACTTTGAGATCTTGGAGGAAAGACAGGATATTGATTGAACTGAAGAAGTGGCTGAAAGATCTGAGCCAAACTTGTTCCTTTTTATTAAATAGGGAAGCATATATGCTGAGAATGCAGATATAGGTAGGCCCCAATCACACTGAAGACCATAGAAGAGTCCTTAACTTATGATCCACCAAGACATCCTAATACTTGGTATGGCTCCCACATCCTGTACTGTTTGGTTGTTCCTATCTAAATGCAGGACTTTGCTTTGTCTCTGTTGAAATCATCTTGCAGGATGCCCTATGTTCCAGCTTCAATCTTATATTCCCCTCTAAGGTATTTGTTCTCTGTCCTATTATTGTGTCATCTGCAAATCTGATAATCATATTTTCTAACCCCTAATTAAAGTCATCTAAAAATATGTTGAACCATGAAGGCCATAGAATGGAGCTCTGCAGAATGCATTGACACTCAAAGCCAGTGTTTCTCAACTTCTGTAACTTTAAAATATGTGGACTTCAACTCCCAGAATTTCCCAGACAATCATGCTGGATGAGGAATTCTGGGAGTTGAAGTCCAGGCATTTTATAATTGTATTTTAATGTAATAATAATGTAATAATCCATATAGGCATTCAAAGCTATTGATTCTTTGTCATTGTAATTCTTGACTTCTTTGGGAGAGCCATAATGGTTGTGCTGGTTTTACTGAAACTCTTTACACTATGTATTTGTAAGTATCAACAAATTGAAATTTAAATTATCATAGGACACAGAGTTCACCTGAATGCATATCTTGGCTTCTCATGTTGCATGATCCAAACCTTCCAATTAAGCTGTAGCATGAATGTTGGGACTAGAATGTTATATCAATATGGCAATTTTTTTTATGGTCAAGCCTAGATAAGAGCTTAGCTTTGTAAGCAACATGGAATGGTCTCTCAGTAGGATGGTGACAAGCCTACTCCTCTTCTAATACTCGAGACACACCTCTTTCATCCCACATCTAATTCTTGCTTCCTTTTTCAAACTTTTTAAGTCTAATTGTGCCCATTCGAGTGCAACATCATCCCCAGTATGCTGAAGTCCCAGCAAAATTATTTCTGGCTTAGCTTCTTGCTTGCTTGCTAAACTGGGTTCCAAAAAAAAAAGAGAGAGAGAGAGAAGAGAGAAAGAAAGAAGGAGAACGAGCAAGATGAAATAAAGAGTTTTCTTAACTCATTAGGATTTTTATGAAAGAAGACACCATTTCACAATATGAATAATGTTCCTCTCCTTAGATACGTGATTCCTGATATTTTCATCATTTGGTTACTCTGACTTCTAAAAGAAAATAATTGCTAACTATTTTTGAATTATTTGACTGACTTTTGGATTGAAGGTAAAATCAGGGAGGAGGGTAGAGTTCTTTCTGAAATCTAGGAATTTATTTGTGAAGTACAACTGGAAAACTTCTATAAAGACCTGATGTTGATCAACATCCATCTGTATGCATTTCTTTTGCTGTGATTTTCTGGATGCCCTGGACTTCTTTAAGCATGGCACTCTTAATTGTCCCAATACTGTTTTTATTTCATTGCATCCCTAAAAGGTGGAGATGCATTTACTTTTCTTCAAATCAACTTCTGCTAATTCGAGAAAAGTGGCTATAGAGTTTTCTTGGCCATAATACAGAAATGGTGCACTATTGCTGGCACCTAGAATGCAAAGAAACAAATGGGGTTCATGTATTTATTAATAAGGTTATTATTATTTAGATGTATTTGGAAACCTGCCCTCACTCTGATGATCACAGCTGGCATGCAGGGTACCATTAAAGCCTTCAAACAATATCTTCATGGTCCAATGGACTTGAAAACATACAATTAAAGTAGGAGAAAGTCAATAATTTGAAACATATGTAGATGACTTTTACATGAGTTATTAAATAACTTCCATTGGTTCTAAGAAAGGATATTAATGTTAATTATCCCTATTCCATTGGGTTTTTAGAGATCCTGTGATGCAATGAGGAAAATGTAATCTAAAAATCTTTTGTGAAAAATCTGTTGGGAGACAAAAGAATCAAATGTAAAGGCTCTGGAATTCTGGAAATTGGTCCAGGTGAAGGAAGAAAAAAGAATTTGATTAAATTTGTGTGCTTGATAGTTGATGTATCAGATTTGTGATGACCCTTACAGAGTGATGATGATTTACAATGATGCCACAGGAAGGTAGCCAGCCACATAACTGATAATTCAAAAACTTGTTTGAAGGTCTGCTTACAGTTTAACCATCTATGCTCGCAGTGAATTAAAAAAACAGAATAATAACTACATTAAACTGTCCATGATAAACAGAAAAGCAATGAAGCCTCAGACTTAAGGGTAAATATTCATCTTTTTTTGGGGGGGGGAGGGTGGGTTGCCTTCAATTCAGTCTTAATTCCTGGCAAGTGACAGATGTAAGGGGCTATGAGAATAATTTTGGGAGAAAGAGCCACAACCTAGACAACTGTCTGATAAGAAAAATCTGAATCCAACAGAAAGAATTGGGTGGAGAAAATATTTCAGAAGGGACCTTTTCTAGTTTACCAGAGAGTAAAGGCAGAGGAGGGGGGAAATACTTTAAGACTTGCATGATTTTTTTACTGTTATCTCCCAATAAAGATAGTATTAGCATTCATGGTTTTGGTTTTCTGTCTAAATTATCTCGAAGGTCTGATATTAACATTTCCTGTAATGACTTACACTGTGAAGGCCAGGCCAATACGTTGGAGATGTATTGACTTCAAAAGCATGTCTTTATAATCAAAGCTAAATATTGAAAACTCTCTTTCACCTTCTTCCCTATCATCCTCAAAATCAACAGGAGTTGAAGCTCCAACTGGAGACACATGTCATGCCAGGTCCTTTGAGGCCAGATCAGTATATAAATTATATTTCTGAACCAGTGACAGCACCAAAACTTGCATTTTTCAACCATTATATTATGATTCCTCCTCTGATTCCAGGGATGGTCCTTCAACAAATTACACTAGATTGTCCAAAGGGGGCAAATTGATCCCACATGCCAAAGTTCCAAACAAAATAATTGATAGATCAGTATTATTGCCAATACAGATTTGTGAGAAAACTGGTATCTTTTCATCATGATTAAGAAATGTTCGGAACCTATCATTCCATTATAAATTCTTCCTGGGATTCAACTTTGATTGAAGCAATGGTTGCTCGTTTCATTGTTTCAATATTGGACTATGGATGTTGGCTTCCTGCTTCTTCCATGTCTGTGAGTTCAGCAAAGTAAAATAATGTACAATATCTTTAATGGAAAGTCTTTCCATTGTTCATCTTGAAGCATAAGATTGCCCCTTCCAAGAGGTTTATATTTTAAGGTAAGCTGGAATCCTTTTCCTTAATGCTTTTCCAAATTGTTTCTTTCACTTCATTGTTTCTTATGGTGTAAATGAAAGGATTTAGCACTATTTTACTGGTTGGAATAGGGGCTTTTTCTATTCTGTTTCTCTGAAAAATATGCTGTAATAATACACCTATGTGTTAAACAATATTCTGAGTTTTGTGGTCTGTGGATTTTAAAATGTTAAACAAAGACATACTCCTTTTAGTTTTCACTATTTTAATAGAGTAACTTTTTTAATTGGAGATTAATATCTGACTGTCTTCTGAAATTATTTCTAATTAAAAATCTTTATGTCTTTTGAAAGTGATGTTGATGTGGCTCAGATCTGATTACACTGAAGGAAGAGTTCTTGACAGATGGGCTACAGGACTCCACCGGAGAAGGAAATGGCAACCCACTCCAGTATCCTTGCCAATGAGCTAATTCTACCTCATTGTAAGGCTATATTGACTGAACCTTGCAAGTCTGAAAGTCCAAATCTCCCATTAGCTCCTTGACAGCCCAAGAAATTAGGGACAGTCTCTTCTTAGCCTCTTCCCCTACCCAACTATCCAGCTGTAGACTGTGCTTTTTCTTATCTGATTATTTGCTATGCAGCACTTTTGCTCATTTTCCAAAGATCTTTCTCACGTACCAATACATGCAGATGTGAGATTGTCTTCCCCTCAATCAAACAAGTCAACGTGGCCATTTCTGCCAATTCTGTCATCTTCCCAGCCGTTCCTCCCTTGTGGTTATTTCAGAATCTTTGTTCATAAAATAGTCTCTCTGCAATCAGATATCAGAGTCTTCTCTTGATATGTCTTGCTTGTGCACAAAAATACTCTTGCTTTATCATGTCCTCTCCTTTATCAGTTAGTTGTACCTGTGTGGTCAATGTACGTGTGTGTATGTGTGTTCAGTGAGTTTGGTAGTGGGAATTTTAGAAAGAATATTAAACCTACAAGGAATTTGTCCATGGTAGCTCTCATAATCAGCATAGATGTTTGGAGATAGGAAGAAAGTAAATCTAAGGAGCACCAAGGTTGTTTCTGAAAACAAGGAGAAGGACTGACTTGTCCACCACTCCAACTAAACTCATACCTTTTGCATTATTTTCTGTCCAGGTAGAAGCAGAGAACAGTTGGTGAAACAAACAGCTGGCATAGTGACTGTTACAAAAGGACAACCTGTCTTTCTCCATTGTTCTTTTGAAGCGGATTATCAATTCACATACGCATACTGGTATGTTCAGCACCCTGATGAGTTGCTGAAAATCTTGTTGACCGAATTTCAGAACAATGTCCAAGGATTTCAGGCGACTTACCAAAAAACTAGCACTTTCAGCCTGCGGAAATCTGCCAGTCAGTTGAAGGACTCTGTTGTCTACTTCTGCGCATTCAGAAACACAGTGAGACAAAGTAGATGAGAAGCTGACAAAAAGGTGGAGAAAACCAATGAAGTTTATTTCAGAAACGAATGTTCCAAGAGTTATATTGGGATTAAGGACCTGAATATAGTTGAACTTCTATCCAGATCGATGTTTCAGTGGAACTAAGATCTAAAAAAATCATATTAAATCATATCAAGACAGGATATGTTGGACTAGAAGTCCTTCAGCAAGTGATAACATGAATGATAACCTGGGCTGGGATAATAGGAAATATTATCTAACCAATAGGAAGGATTAACTCCATAGTCACTCAGAGACACCTCTGTTATTGCATTCATGATTTATATTTAACTTATATTGTCCTGAGGTTCTCCATGTATATCCATTGGGATGATGGGATATTAAACCACACAATAATATAAAATGAATGGCAGGTGTTATGTTCTTACCTGCCACTATAATTGCCAATATACTCTTGTAAAATATACCATCAGAGAACAATTTTGAATGGACACAATGAACATCTGAATGCCGACAGAAATTTCAGAATGGAAAATATATTGCAATCTCAGGCAGATGTTTCAAGAAATGCAGCAAAAGGGATGAGGAGTTAGAAGAAGCTTCATGTATATGGAAAAATGAGTAAGAGTTTCTTTGCTCTTAAGGGCGAGAACTAAAAAATAGCCAGATTTTATTTCAATTAACATTTATCCTTTACCCTTCTGAGAATCAAAACTTCAAAATAAGACTTAACAACATCCATGGTGATATTCATACAATTCCCTCCTAACTGGCAACCCCATTCAGGAATGAAAAGAGTTTATATTTGATATCCCTCTTCCCACAGAGAAGTCAGTTTCTGTTTGCCTACTTAGGACAAAAGATTCTCCTCACCATCTTCTTCAGATCTTCTGGGGATTCCTAAGTATATAATCTTCAAATATTTTCTCTTCTGTTCAGAATATCTCATTCCTTTCAATTAGTAGCATTATGGTCCTTACTGTCCTTTGCTTTTTAAAGAATACAGATGCAGTTTTTTTGGCTACAGGCCATCTTTATCATCTTTATTTTAAATTAGACATTTTAGCTCCCAAGACAGAGATGATAAATGATGACATCAGCAGAAGGCATTGATGAGAATTTTTAAATTTTTTTTTAAAATTAGGAATATGACTCTTTTTTTTCCTATTTGCTAAGTGACATGGACAATTTTAAAAAATGTGTGGTGGCCTAGCAGTTAAGATGGTAGGCTTGTTGGCTGGAAATTGGCAGCTTGAGTTTGAGACCTAGAAGCCACACATAAAGGGGTGACCTCCCTCATTCACCCCAGCTCCTGCTAACTTAGCAGTTTGAAAGCATGCAAAATGCAAGTACATAAATAAGTACCACCTAATTGGTGGGAAGGTAACAGCGTTCCATGCGCCTTGGCATATAGACATGCCGGCCACATGACCACAGAAGCATCTTTGGACAACGCTGGCACTTTGGCTCTGAAAGAGAGATGAGAACCACCCTCTAGAGTTGGATATGACTAAAAGGGGAAACTTTTATCTTTTATTGACAATTAAGAAACTGATTCCTTTCAATCCCTGTCCAAATGTGGAAGCAAAGCCATATTGTTATTTTTTGGGCAATGTACCTTTGAAGGGCTTGTCCAAAGCTCTTTCTCATTTGGTCCCTCAGGATTTCAAAAGATTTACAGGTTACCTAGTTAATCAATGTCTGGGAGCAAGCAACCAAGTTCAGAGAGCACCAAGGATTCTGCAGACTGAGCTACCGTGCATGCAATCTCTTCTATTGATTTCCATTGTGCTCCTCTTCCATTTAAGAAGAGGGAAAAAGGAAGAATTCTTCCACCTCATTTAAGGGTACCATTGCGAGCTGTCCATCTGCAAGCACTTACAACATTGGGATTCCTCTTTCCATTTTACCCATTTCCACAGCTTTAATCTGCTTTCATTAATTGTCACCCCAACTATAAACACTGGGTGGCAATCCTGAGACACCAAAGTTTTAATCTTTTCTTCCTAAAAGCCAACTGTTGAGTTTCTGAACATCACCGACCACATCTGGTGGTTTACAGTACTTTTATCTGACGTTCTTAAAAAAACAAAAGCTATTTACCTATTTAGTCAGCTGGTTGCATCTAACTTTCTCATTCACTGGAGAAGCTGATCAGAACGAGACCAATCCTTCAGATTATTTTTTTTGTGGATCTCCTTTCCTTGATTCATGTCTCTCATCTGGGTGTATGTTGGGTTCATTTTGTCACTCTTAAGTAAGTAATTCCTTTCCCTACTTCATAAAGGTATTTTATTTACTCTTACTTTGATGTCCTAGTTTCTTGTGGATCAATTAAATCAGGCGTAATAGAAAGTGGAGCAACAGGACCTCTCTGAAAGTCTGGCAGATGACTGAAGATTTCTGCTCCCTAAGAAACATATCCCTTAAAATATATATTGCTGAATGATACATATTGAGTAATATTCATAATTATCCATCTTAGTTTTAGAATTGTTAGATTTATGGATTGTGAGACTTTCAGCTGCCATCCGTTTTAGAAACTAAACAGCCATAACCAAATTCTTGTAAATTTTAATTTGTTTGATTTTCTCATCAGAGATTTGATGGTGCAGGAAAGAAGCCAAGTGTGTTCCTGAAATTTACCTCTCCTGGATATTTTATCCTAAAATGTTGTAGAATAGCAATCCCACCTCATGACATAATGTCATTAAATGAATCAATGTTTGTATTAAAATGATAAGTGAACCTGCCAAATATACCTTTAGGGTGACCAGTGGCAATAGAGAAGACTCCTAGAAACCTTAATTGCAGCACTGAAAGGGGAGCTTTGGCTGATGCCACTTTTCCTCCACCTGAAGATGAAGAAGTGATGATCATCCAAAGATCACACGAGCCTTGGCATATATTTTGCACCTGTATGTATTTGTTTAAATGCTCTCCCTCCCTTCCTCTCTGTTGTGAGGGGACAGAGCAGGATTAGAGATAAAGGAAGGGAAATATTTAGGTAAGTTAAAAAAAATTGTTTTAAAGAACAAGAATAAAACTGTATGATGATGGATGTGAGAAAGGAGGGATGTGAAAAGAGGAGAATATTTATTCTGTGTGAAGAATATAAAGATCCGGTGAGGAAGGAAACTTTCCCGTTCTTCTACCTAACCTCAGTTCTTCTCTACAGGACTAAATGCTGGAGATTCAGTGACGCAAACATCTGGCACTGTGATTCTCACAGAAGGTCAACCTATCACTCTCAACTGTACCTATCAAGCAAATATTGGTAACACATTTTATCTAATCTGGTACGTTCAGTCTCCTGGTCAGCCTCTCAAATTCCTTTTGGATTCATATGGACAGAATGCGGAAGGTTTCGAGGCTCATCATATTCCTGATCAAAGCAAGAAAAATGGGACTTTCCATTTGCAGAAAGCTGCCAGTCAGCTGAAGGACTCTGCTG
>JANHZU010005642.1:49915-60795 GCA_032468055.1 Acrochordus granulatus | reverse complement strand
GGCCACCGCGCGGCGCCTCTCCCGCCGGGCTCATTAAGGAGAGCCGGGCAGGGAAGGAGGCACCGAGGGGGCGCTGCTCGGTGGCGCGGAGGGGAGTAAAGAGTCGCCCCAGCCCGCATCCGCGACGCGGGAGTCGAGCCTCCATCTTCAGAAGCAGTGTATCCCTGGGAAGGGCTATGACTTTCAGCCTCTCTAAAAAAATAAAGGCGCGAACTTCTGGACGGAGTGATATTTTGGCTGAGCTGAGCCCTAAGTTGAGCGCCCAACACATCCCTCCCCAAGTGGAGGGGTGGGGGGAAAGGAGGAGGAGGAGAAATGGTCCGGAGGAGTTGCCACTTCTCTCCTACCCTTTCTTCCGGGGCAGTTTAAAGCACTGCAGGCGGAAAATGCAGCAAGAGTTGTTCTTTAGAACTGCAACTTGATGCCCATTGAACTGCTTGTCGCTGCTATTGTTGAAGGGACAGTATTAGGAGAAACATCTTAGCACACAGCTTTCTGGTCCTTGGCTAGCTGGGGGAGGGGAGGCAGCTATGCAAAAGGGATCTTGATTTCTTGCACCATTAATTATGGTCTTTGTATGCTTGGGGACTGAGCTGTGTTTAACCCCAGCACATGTCTTCATTGGTAAGACCTATTTCAAGTACGAGGATTTCGTTGCTGTTAAGATCCTTCCTGAACATGTAAAACAGGGGAGGAATTTATATCTAGGCAAAAACTATCCCACCTTGTTAAAACTCATCAGCCTGATAAGGAAAGTGATTCAAGATTGCTGGCTATTTGTGTGTGTGTCTGCCAATCAGCTTTTAGGTGCTTTGGAATCAGTAGTGAATGGAAAGGGGCTTTGATCTTCCCAACTTTATCTCTCTAGTAGGCATTTGGTATGAATGAAGTGGACTTGCTTCCATTTTTATGCATTAAAAAGAGATGACGGTATCCATATCTTAGTTCTGCTGCTCGGTGTGGAGCAGATGTTTGCGTTTGAGACAGGATGATCTGTTACAGCAAATACAAGCGAGAGAAAAAGAGAGAAAGATAGGGAGTTCTGTGGCATTTTAAGGACTAATAGATTAATTGTGGCATAAGTTTTTGTCAAGAGGCTCCTATTTTAAGAGCCTATCACTATTAGGTTAGGAAATGTAATCTCTGGAGGAGAGGTTTTTTTCTAGATTATTTTACAGTAAAACTAATCTACATTAAAGAGCTGACATCTCAGTGACTTCTATTAGGCTTCTATAATCTTGATGTTTTTCATTTAACTGATGGATGTCACATCTGTTGTTTTATCTATTCATGCAGCAGATCATGCCCTTTCATCAAAGACAGAAATGTATTCTGACACATTCAATGATAGCATGGTAAAGATATGAAGCATTTTCTCTTATCTCTTTACTGCAAATACAAATTAAAAAGAATGTTATAACATCCATCAGGAACAGAAGAACGTTGGCAGTATAAATACTGTTTTCCATGAAAACTTGGGCAAGTGAATTTAAGAACAGCTTTACAGTTTTATATCAAGTTGGTTTTTAAAACTTTGTTTATAAATAATTGCACCAAAAATAAAAACCTCCTAGTATGTACTTAAATTCCTATTTAGCAGGTGAATAAATTCTACTTTAATTCACCTAGAAGATGACAAGTAATTTAAAGGGGAAACATAATTGGATTAGTAAAAACTGTTTCCTGAGCACAGTTAGACTATCTGGAAAAATTTGTCTGTAATTGCTTTTGAAAGAGTAACATCTGATGCCAGAGATGCTGTCACCTGACATATGCTAAACCAAACACAGTTGTTGCTATATTTTCCTCTCAGTTGGGAACATCTCCATTTACATTTTCAATGGGATTAAGGGAAACCCAAATTAATGTCCTAATTATAGATAGGAATTATTGCATGTTTGAGATTGATTTTCCAGTTAGCCCAGTTAAGGAATAGCAGCAAGCTTTTCCACCCATCATATTCAGCATATATTTATTTCTTTGTTTTGTATAGTATCATAACCTACACAAACTCCTGGTGGGTGACATCAGTAAAATAGCACATAAATCCAGACCAAAACAACACCCAGTCATCCAGACAGCACTAACTGATCATCTTTCAGATGTTCTCTGGAAGACTTGTTTTCACTAGGTTCCAGAACACCATCAAGGTGTTAAGACAAGGTCCATAAAGAAATGTCTGTGAGCTCCTGTCCTCTTAATCTCCCAGAAATGTTCTTCAGTCTCTTAGTCATGTCCGACTCATCACAACCCCATGGACTGTCGCACACAAGTCCTCCCTATCCTCCACTGCCCCCTGGAGTCTGCCCAAATCCACGTCCATTGTGTCCATGATACTATCTAACCAACTCATCCTCTGCTGTCCCCTTCTCCTTTTGCCTTTAATCTTTCCCAGCATCACAGTCTTTTCCAGTGAGAAAGGGGAGAGTAGTAATATGATTTGTTGGAAAGAGACATACTAGATTGATCAATTCTATTTGAAAATGGTCCTAAGGTACCTAGGAGCAAATTCATATAAGGTTGTATTGATTAAAATTTAGAAATCTATGAATAGCCAATGTAGGCTGTTAAATTTTACAACAGTATCCTTACAACAGACACTTCATCCCAAACCTTACCCCAGATGGCCTCCTTCAGGAATTCTATGTAGGCAAGGAAAAGAGTGGACCTCAAATATGTTCTAATAGACCATACCGATGGATTCTTCAGAGGCACCTGAGATGCTTTCTTACATGATGGAATCCATGACAGAAGTAAAACCTTTAACATACCTCTATCAAAAGTTCAAGAATATTTTTAAAGTGGACATTTCTGGTATATTTCATACATGGACTAAAGAACTAAAGGCTCCAATAATACCCCACCGAAGGCTTCATACCCTTAAAAATGATTAAATGATATCCACAGAAATTAAAGTTTGTATTTAGGATGTATTGGACATTCCAGATAATGTATTCTAAAGGATGGACATCAGCTTTTCTACACTAGTAACTTACAAAAATAGAGAGTTCATTAACCCTGTTATATGGTCATATTATCATTTGGTATCTTTATGAATAATGTTTTAATGTGTATATAAGTAGATTCAAAGGAAAATCTTTAACTTTTAAGATGTTAACATAATCTTGAATTATATACCAAAGCTTTGGAATCTGACTGTTTAGGGATTTGGGTTGTATCAAACATGGGGAATGTTGTGATATTTTACAATAATATTTTATATTGATTATATTATACGTAGTCGTGTATGGTATTTATTAGTAAATCAGTAACTATTGATAAGTTTAATATGTAGATTATATTTTTAGTTTGTTTTTTAATTTTTTTTCTTTGAATTTTATTTTTTTTCATTAAGTCTACATAGTCCACTTTCTTGGGAAATTTGTATTTTGAAAAATTTAAGAACATTAAAAGAAATTCATGAAAAAAACAGGGAGAAGTGAGTTGAACTCTGAGATACCCACAACTGAGACCCTACTGGACCAGCCTGCCTTCCCCTCTCATCTTCTGTGACACAGTGCCTCTGGAGAGCCAAGATTCTAGAAATAATGTCAACGTCATGTAGGAGGAGAGCAGTCCATTTTTTCACAAAGCCATGGGATCAGAAAGCCACGCTTCCTAAACTAACTTCAAATCAGGCTTCAAATTAGGATTTTTAGGCAAAAAATAGGCCAGAGGTTGTTATTGGGGTAATTCAGACTTCCAAATAAATCACATTTTATTATAAGATTATTTCCAGGAGTATCTTTCAAAATTAACAGTAATTGAGCCTTATTAATATAGATTGCTTAAAACATAGAGAGCAATCTGTCCCATGAGTTTTGTAGTGTTCAACAAAGGAGAAACTATCTTATGCTAAATTTAGTTTCTTTTAAACAGAATATTTTGGATAAACCACAATGGCTAGAATCTGTAATGTGCTAAGCTTAAAGTATTAACTCATTATGGCTTGGTGGGATGTATGCACCCAGCTACTGCAGAGAATTATATTTTTCAGATTAAATTTAACATTTGTTTTCCTCTGTGGCTTTTACATTTTAAGATTTTTTATATCTTGTTCTTTTAGTTTTTATTCTAATATTTATTTTTAAAATAAACTTACCCCAGATAATGATGATTGGGTTTCTTTAAGATTGTGGTAGGAGAGAAGGACTTATATCCCTGTGTTTTGCATATTTGTAGGCAACAATCTATTGCTTTTTATTTGGCAGAGATGTTTCTCATTAGTCTTAAAAGTGTTACTATATTATTAAATTAATAGAGAAGTATATAGTGCAACATTCTTTGTTTTAAATGCAGCTAGAAGCCAAGCAAAAGATATTTAGTATGGTCTTAACTTACTATTTTGGATCATGTCTAATTGAGAATATACTCTTGTCATCTGGCAGAGAATAGTTATTTTGTCATACTTCTCTTGCTGTTAAATGACTGCCACAAATTTGATTTTGGTTGCTTGTGTTTTAATTATGTATTTTTTGTTCCTTTTACTTTTTACAAGAGCCTAAGGGTAATATCAATAAAAGTGAGAGAGCACAGCAGAAAAAAAGATCTCAAAACAGCATCATAATTAAAGATAAGTCTACAACTTCTCCCAAGACAGTAATGTTACAGATACTTAAAGGAACTGGCTGCCTGATAGTTTCACAGTTTAGTTCAGTTGATCTTTAGAATCCTAAATAAATTTAGAACCAGAAGATCTTGGCACTCCCAATATGTATCTCACATTCTCTACTCAAGATTAGAGACTTTGCTCCAGATCCATTTTGACATCTATGTAAATCCAGATCTTAGAAAGTAGCAATATCAGCCTTGCACAATATCCAGAAATGGTGGGTTGATGACTGGTTGAGGACTCAAACTTTCATAAAGCTTTCAATGTTGTGATTTAATTATGCTTAATTATATAGTATAGTGATCAAAGTCTTGGACTAGAACTAAGTCCCTGTTTGATCATGGAGATCATTGACTGAGTTTGTGATAGATATTGGCCTGATTTGCATATTGTGCTAAGCCATAATTTCCCTTTTGTTTATTAATTAGTTGGCAAATTTATATAACACAATAGGCCAGAATTTTTTTAAAAAAATAAAGCTTAGCACAATATACATAACTAATTTTATCTCTTGGCCTAACCTACTAACCGGAATTACTGTTGTGAGGATGAAGTAAGACTGACATAGTACCTTCATATAATTCACCCTAACCTTTCATAGAAAAAATTAGTGCAATAATAAATAAGCTATGGACATTTTTGCTTGAGAGTTATTACTGAGGATGTGGCTAAGAAAATATTTATTTATTGCTGTACTGTAAATTATTAATTTTTATCTTGTAAAATGCTTTGGGTTAATTCCTGATATAGAACAGCAGTGTTCAAATTATTAATATGAACAAAAAGGTTAGCAAGAAGTCTGGTTTAGAATCCTTATCACATATATCTAAAGAATCTTGAAGACAAAGTAGAGGCAGGCAATATTAATGGGACTGACCACAGAATTTTCTTAGTGAAGGTCTCTACTTATAGGACTTATAGGATGTGAGTGGATCATCCTCATATAAGGAGACGTTAACATAAAGATCTTCTCTATCTTAGTGGTTCAGGGTGGGAAAATTTAATTTTCTAATTGTTTTCTATTCAAAATTTGAGGATTAATTTTTTTTGTTCAGTTGTGCTGTCGTGTTGTGTCCAACTCATTGTGACCCCATGGACCAAAGCACACCTGCCCAAACCTGCACCCATCACATCTACGATGCTATGTAACCATCTCAGTATCTGTCCTTCCAGTGAAGATTAATTAAATATTAATTAATTAAAGATTTAAAGCCACCCAGAGTTGCTTCAACAGTGAGATGAGCAGCATATAAATTTAATAAAATATTATTGGGCAGGATATGACCTGAGGCAGCTAAATATTATACCTGTACATTGTTAGTTCGCTGAACCATGTGGCTTATTCCTTAAACATTTCACATACATTTACAGAATGAGGATCATTTTAACCTTCAATAAAAATTGAGCCCATGCTATAGTATTATGTTTGTTCCTGCATTTCTATATTTGTCTCTTTCCATTTCTGCTTCCTTGCAACTGTTAGCTCTATAGAATCTAAATATTTAGTTTGCATGTTATACTAGAAAGCCCTCTATGTATTATTGTGGCATGTAAACCATAAAATAATAAACATTATGGGCAACCAGATTACAGTTCTTCTGTGGAGGATGTGCTATGTTTTAAAATGCATTTTCACTTTCCTCCTTTATATTTAATCTCATTCAGTTCTCCTGTGATTTTCTCTTATATGGTGCCCCTCCTCTCTCATTTTTCTCTGGTTATTCGCTCACATTCCTGGTAACCTGCAGTGTCTCCCCAGGAGTTTCCTGCTCTTGCGCAGAATAGGCTTTCTTTTTTCTCATTTGAACTGTGTCTCAGGGAAGAAAGGCAGTAACCATTTAACTTCCAGGAAGGAAGTGATTTGGGGACAGCAGTTGTGCCCCCTGGAGACAGGCTGGCCAGTGTATGCTGGACAGAAACAACATCGCCTACATGCAGGAGGCTAAAGAAGCCTCAACAGGCACAGAAGAACCTACAAGAAGAGAGCATGTTTTCTTGGAAGCGTAGTTTGACCTTTGGGACATATGGAAGGTATGTACTGGCTTACTCCACTGCATTCCTTCAAGCTGCATTGTATCTCTCCATGTTTTTCCAGGGAAATAAAATTGTCACATACTTTTAGCACACTTTAAGAATCTGGAGCAACTTACAAGAGAAGTATGGCTTCCTATACCTTGGTGAGGAAGAGGAACATGCTTCATTATTTCAGGATGCTTTTGCCTCAGATCTCTTTCTCCCTTCCCAACCTGGTTCCTTCCAGAGATATTGGAAATGAGGCTCCCAAAGCTGAAGTTGCTTGGATTTCTTGAAGTTGCCATCTCAGTAAGTTTGGAGGAAACCAGGTTATGGAGAGCTGGCCTACTAAATCCTCTATTGGAATGGAGAAATTATTAAATTTGATTATTCATAAGGCATTTACCATTAAAATAGAATATGTGTAGATACAAAAGGAACTTTGTAGTCTTCAATTATGAATTAGATTGGAGATGGGAAGGTAAAAGCAAAGGATGTTCTATTTACATTTTTACAAAGGACCTAATAGCATACTAGAAGCTTAGAATATTAATATAAATTAACTCAAAGTAGGTAACCAAACATGTTTACAGTTATTTCATATTAATAGAACATTTATTTTTATAAACTGTAAATTAAAATGCTTCATGTCAATTAGTCTGAGGAAGTTGGTGTTTTGCTCGTTGGCAAAGCACTTCAGGCTAAGAGCAATTAGGAATAATTTCTGCTCACACATTCCACTGTAAATTAGTAGAAGAAAAATATTTTATCACCTATTTTGACTCCCAGCTCCTGGGAGGGGAACATCCAATAAGTACATAAGGTGGGAGATAGGAAGCCAAAGACAAATATTCTACTGCCATCCCTTCATCACTGGTCTGATACACTGACCACATGTAGAAGACTTTTGAGTTCATATAGGCTCTTTGCACAATTTAGAAATCTGCATTCTCAATTGGGCAAGAAGTATCCAAAAATCCTTTTGCTTCAGATTGTCATTCCCAAAATATGGTAGACAGTTGTGAATATCAGTAAAAAAGTATGTGGAACAAATAGGTTCTTAACTTTTTTATTCTTAAAAGTTAAGAGAGCTGTGGCTGACATCATCTGAAGTTTTGCTTTAACCACAAACCCAATAGACAGCTTTAGGCAAATCCTCTTAATACTGAAAACATAGGGCTTAATTCTCTCCTTTACTTTGGATTGTTATGAGGGGAAGGTCTGGTCCCATTATTTCTTTCCATTTTCTTACTAGAGAAAATTTGTGGAAGATGGAAGGATTGCCCAATTTATTTTGACTTCTAATGCCTGAAACTGTATATAATACTTTTATTAAAAAAGCATTACCTAAAGAATCCTGAGAAGAGTACTTGAGTGAAATGATGGGGTTTAGTGATAATAATCTCAAATGCTTTTGTTTTATTATATTCCATATAAAGGTATGATTTCTAGCATGACTGGGTGTGAATATTTTTTCCTACAGAAAGGAGATAATGTAATATTAAGTTTGCTTTGAGGAATCAAATTTGCTATAGAAATGTTGAGGGACTGAACTTATTATCCTCAAGAAGTTTTGGACTGTAAATAATCCCTAGTCACTGTCTGACTGTGCTGAATGTAGCTGATGGAAACTGAATGTGAAAATCTCTGGAGGACACACACCAAGCTGCCTTCTCTGCATATGTTCTTTTCATTTTTTATTACTATTGAAAACTACCTGTTAACCATTATTCTATGGTACCAGTCCTGATGTTGGAGGGCTTTAAAAGCCAATACATTTTAGAGGCAACTCAACAAGAGTTTTATTGCTGGCCTCTGGCTGTTGAGCCTATCCTTTCCTTTTGATCAATCCATATACCAGGATTCAGATCCCATTATATATTGTCCTCAGGGAACATATAAGTTTTTAGTTTGAGGTGAATTATTCTGTTAATTGTTGAGTTGTCTTGGAATTAGATTTGCAATAGGCAGCTCTGAGTAACCCAGCTGTTCTTATTTGATTTTCTACCTGCTTTAAATCCACATTACAAAGCTTGCAATGAACAATTTAATTTGCATTAGACACAAATGGTTTACCTATGTGCATGAGCCATGATGAGGTAATTTTTCCCCTAGTGCTCATTTGCTCTAGAAGTACACTGTAGGTCTGGCTCTTCTAGGAAAGTCTGCAAGTGGGTTTATTGGAAGCAGTAATTGCTCCTTCTATGAAAAGTCTTCCTTGCCCTCTTACATGACCATCAGTGAGAAACTGATATGACGGCAGAGCTGTTTCCTCTTTATATAAAGGTTCATTCAGCTTCAAGAAGACACGCTGTTGTATAGTTCATCTGTGGACATGAAGGTGGCTCTGCACTTCCAATCTAGAAGCACAGAGTCTAGTCCAAAGGGGGCACCAGAAGTCCACTGTTGTAGTGACTGGGTGTCATTCTGTGAGACAGAATAACATGGTTTTCTATCTGTTCTTTGCAGTCCCTATCTTCAAAGCTGGTGGAGGCTTCATAGCACAGGGCTTACCAGGCTGATTCTGTCAGCAGTCACAACTTCTAGTTCCCTGAGCTAAATGTCACAGCAGTGGCCTGGGTTTCCTTCACAGAACTGAATGGATGACATCAAGGTCTTTTCTCAGTCTCCAGTATACCATAGAGCAACTGGCGAGATATATGATGGTCGTCCATTCTGATGGCATGGCCCATTCACCACATCTGGGCTCTGATAATCAGGGACTCACATTTACATCCATATAGGAGAGAAAGGATAACCTCTGTAGATTTTCAGCTTTGTGGAGATATGAATATTATGCAGTTGAGCACTCTAGTATATACCTGTCCAAGAGCCTGGGTGGTCCTGCTGATCCTGGAGTGAATTTCTTTGTCCAAAGACTCATTGCTCAAGATTATGTTGCCCAAATATTTGAATGCATTTGCATTTGTTAACAGTGATTTTTAGTTTTATGAGGTTGGTATTTGGGCACTGTCTGATAAAATACTTCAGTCTTGTTCAGGCTAATAAGATGAAGAGCATAGCAGCATCTGAGAATTTATATAATACTGCTAATAATAGATAATTTACATAATACTGCATAATAATACCCTTTACATAATGCTGCTATTCATGCAAGTAAGCTCTCTGTATAACTGAACTGCAGCTTAGTCACTGAATCCCAGACAGAGTGTATAGCAGGTTACAGCTGGAAGAAATCCAGACTGAAATGTATCTGGAGTGGCAAAACATATATCCTAGCATTCTCTGTGCAAATGGCTCATACTCAGAAACAATTCTTATTATAGAACTGGATTAAACTTTTTATTGCTTTGATAAATGATGCTTAACATCCAAGCATATTCCACCAGCTACAGGTAATGCCTGTTAATTTGGAGCAGGGAGGTAACTTGTTGGTTGCTATTTCATGCATTCTAGGGTAGGGGGAGCTGTAACTATAAGTAATTCAGCTGTTGTGTCCTGCTGAGACTGATGTCTGCAGTGTACTGTACTTGCCAAAAGGCAGGCATTAAGAGAAAGACCCTGCATGGAAATCTTATTACCTGGCTTCAAGAAATGTATTAAAACATTTGGGCTCTTAGCTTAGAATGAGGGCAGATAATAAAAGATCCAACAAAGCATATAAAATATTGTTCAGCATTGACAGAAAATGTGCTAGAGATGCATTTTTCTTGTTTCCTTTTTCCTTGGACTCAGTGCAAGGAGATTCAGGCTTCTTCCAAGGAAATGATACAGCAACAGTTAAAATAGGAATGATGTAGTGAGGAGGGCCACAAGTTTAGAGGGTTTTAAAAGAAGACACCATGGAGGACAGGGCTTTTAATAGCTAGTAGTTTAGTAAATTGCTCCAGAATCAAATGCAGCCTATCTTAAATACCAGCTGTTGGAGACCAAACATACAGGGTTGTTGCTGAGGACAGCAAGATAAATGAACAAATAAATCAAAGGAAGAATGCTATAGCTATTATGTCCCAATTTTGAAGTTTCTGGATATACGTGTCAACCACTGGGGTACAGAACGTTGGACTAGATGGTCTTTTGTTCTGTTCTGTCAAGTATTTTCTCATGTATTATAAGAACTCCTATCATGCTACATTGTGTTTTTGTATGCATAGAAACGCACATTTCACACTATACCAAATAGAAGCCTTTTAAGTGAGACAAGGACATTTTGTTTAAAAGGTTAAATCAGATTTAATAATTATTCACAGGATGGCCATATCAAGCACCTTTTGAGGAATCATTAATTTCTACA
>JANHZU010005641.1:31890-43540 GCA_032468055.1 Acrochordus granulatus | reverse complement strand
TTTGGATTAAAGGCGAAACGTCTTCGACTTGAGAAAAATCCAGTCCAGATGCCTGTTTTTTAAACCTTGTTGCGAAGAAACTTAAAGCAACATTTATATATTTTTTATCCATTCTTTAACTCACAGTTAATTTTCTGCAGATAAAATATAAGGAGTTGTGTTCACTGCCTTGAGCTGTATGTGAGATAACAAAATGTTTATAACATTTTACATGTAACATTTTTTTTCCTCCCATTCTCTCTGATAAAAGAGAATTTGCTTTAGAACATTTTTTTCAAAGGGGAAAGAACTATAGACAAATTGTCATAGGCAGAATGTGGTATTATTGCACATCTTCATTTAGGAGTATGTGACTGTCCTGTTCTTCAATATGTGATGGTGCTCTCCATTCAGTCATGTCCAATTCTTGGCAAATCTATGAACCAGCTCTCTCTACATTTTCCGATCTTATATGGCTTCTTTCAGTTATTTTATGTCCTAGTTGGTATAGGCTTTGATATAGACACTATAAGGCTTGCTTATACATTGGAAGATATGCAGTTTTCCTTGCTTCCATATTGCCCATAAATCCAAAGGGAAGTTATTATGAAGGATTTCTTCCTCTGCGATTCTTCAGGATGAATGCTACTGCATGAAATTATCTTTTGAAAGAGAGTTCAACCCTTGAGAAATTGTTGGAGCATTTCTCTTTCCACTGGAATAATTCAGAGAAATCACTCATCTAATTTTGCCCACAAATTTGGTGAATTTTGAAAATTGTGCCCAGCTATATAGCTGAGAGAAAATAAGGCATTGTGTTTATCTTGCTATAAAATGTGATTTTGATTTTGTCTGTTTTTGGCTTAGCCAAAGAAAAACTTGGCTTAGCTTGATATGTAGACCCAGTGACTAAATTTCTTATGAAACAAATGATCATGAGAGGAAATTAAAATTGGTCATCTTGGTTCTTGTATGGTTTTAGAGGTTTGAGGTTGTTTTTGTTATCATTTTCCAACTCTTATATTTGCTTTTTTTAAAAAAAATTAAAATACAAAAATTTAAAATACTTAGATTTTTGTATGAACCAATTTTCAGGAAAGCAAATAAACAAACCCTATGTATGGCAACCAACAGTAAGAAAAGAAATGCTGACACAGGCCTTATTATGATACTGTGCATAGCTATAATGAAGCCTCCAACTGATGTACTGGCAATTCTTCTGTTGATGCACACACATTGAATTTATCTGGCATTGAAAAAAATTACTGAAAGTGGCCAAAATGTTTATTCCATTATTATCATACTGACAATATTCCTTTTATCCCACATGAGACCAAATAATGAACAAAATTCAAGCAAATGTGTGAAACATGTGCAATATTAACATCTGTTATGTTCTTTCTTGGCAATATTGTTTCACGTAGGAAAATCCAGACCAAGAGCAAAACCACTATCTAGGAAGCAGTTGCTATGAATCAGACATTATTGCCTATTGTGTATCTGCTAATGTTAAGTGTTCAAACTTTTCCCCCCTTTTGTTTCATTACTTGGCAGAGAAACAAAGCATTGGTTAGCAACGTTTTTTCATTTATGCATAAATTCATTATTATACTTCAGCTGTTCAAGCACATGCAAATACTTATGCTCTTATATTGTAAAGTGGCAAAGGAAAGAAAGATATATTTAGTTTAACAGAAGAAAAATGTCAGTGTAGTTTGGATCTAAAATATAATTAGCAATATTCTTTTGCTCATAGTTAAGATTTTGGTTTGTTATTATGTTGGCTGGGTTCACATGTATAGCCATAAGAACAATAATTTATAAACTTCTAACCTATTATGTAAGATTTGGTATGCAACTAATAGTAATTAGCATATGAAAATCATTCACAAGTTTGTAAAATTCTTCCTTCACTACCTTTCTCCTCTGTTTATTTTATATACTGGAATCCAGGTCAGGTTTGTAACAATGGCTAGGATGGGTACACCTAGGACTGGGTAACTCTGGAAATTTTGATTGGCTTATATTCTCTGATTCATTTCAGGTTGTTTCCTTTTAAATTTAGTAAACATAAACCTATATACTTTCATTTACAGCTCTCCAATTACATATATTTTCATGCTTACTTTTCTTAAAGCGCATACCTTTCCCAAACATTATCCTCTAATATATTTTGGCTGTATTTGTTTTCCTAATGAATATTTACGTATTTTGCCATTTGTGCTGTTTTTCTTTTGCAGAAGTACAACTTTATACATATAGATTTTTTTCTGTTTGGATACAGCTGTGGGAAAGAGTGGAGTATGTATGTTTATGTAAGTACTGTATGTGGACCAAACAATTTTTTTCAACCATCTATGAAGGTATCATGTCAGTTTTTAAACATGATCATGGAGCACCATCAACCATGTGCTAAATACGGGTTGGTACATCTTTATTTTCTATTGCCAAATACACATGTACTCAGATATTTATGGAGTGAATAAACAAACATTCACTACCAAGTAGTTTTGAGGTTTAGCTGTGGAATGGTTTAGAATCATACAGCAAGGAGATTATCCCCAAGCACTCACCACATTTTCTGCCAGATAAGAAAGGTTTTGCCTTCTTAAAATGAAGGCAGAATGCAGATAAACAACTAGGAAAAGAAGAAGTTTTGTTCTGCCAACAGTGTCAGAATTAACTAATTCAAATTCCAAACGACTGAGTGGAATTGCTGGAATAATTAAAAACTAGGAAAATCTGTATAAAAAAGGGCTGTCCCTAAAATAATGTATAAAATGTTTAGATAGAAATATAGCTCAAGCTTAAATTTTATTTTTACTTTATATGTCTAATTATATATGGGAATAACCTTGGAAGGCAGAAGGAAGAGCCATAGACTAGCCCAGGGGTTGGCAATTAATTTTCCTAAGGGACCACATGAGAAACTGGGACTATATGGAACAAATAAGCTGAATTAATTCTGAGGAGGGAGGGAGGGAAGGAAGAAGGTTTTATATTTATATTGGTCTGATTTTATATTTTATAGCTCCCTGAGCTGTTGAGAGTGAGGCATTCTTTAAATCATGTATTTTAAAATTAAATACATTTTTTGTTGTTGAAGAATCTTTTCCATGTAACTACATTAGGAAGAATTTTACACTGTCTCTCTTTCCATTTCTTAGAAATATAAATTTGGTTTCTTTTATCTTTTGTGAGATTGGTCTGTTTCCCAAAGAAGGGGAAAAGAAAAGGTTGATTCTGCTTGGTAAACATTTCAGTGCTATGAGACAGAAACTGGAACTACAGATTTCTTTTTTCCTTTCATTTGCCAGAAAAGCATAATATGTTTCAGGAGTTTTACATATAAGAAGGTGGATGAAGCAGTCTGAAAGACCAGTAGCGATCAAACCACCAACAGTTTTGGTGAAGAAGTTTCTAAGTCTCCAATCATTCAGTCCTTGGATTTAGCAATGCTGCTATAAGTGGTTTGCAGTTTACAGTATTGGGTATCAGTTTAATGATAAAGTTGTCAGTAAGCAAACATATATAGTATAATTTGAAGAAATCTGAAAATTGTTAGCTTTGAATGAAACATTACTGTATGTTCATTCTTTAAATTGAGAAGTGACTATTATTCCAATTCTCTGCTTTTAGATCTTTGCCAATTAGACTTATTCTAAGTATGCTCAAAATTTTTGGTTCAAATATTTTGCTAAAAGTATAAACACATATATAAAGTTACTTCCTTTTATGGAAGGAAGTAGGTTTTTTTCCTTTTATTCCTTTATGGCAAGCAATATTATGCATAATGTAGAAAAGGACTATGAGCCAGTAATTTTTTTAAAAAAATGAAGGAATTATATTTTAAAAAATAAATTTATTTAAAACTATTTCTGGTTGTACATTCCAGTAGTTTGGATTCTAGCAGTATTCAGAAAAATGAAAAATAAATTAATTTGCATTTATTTAATTTACATAACTCTGGGAGTTGAAAATGTGAATGTTTTGCAAAAGCTAGTAGTGAAAGTCAAGCAGCATAGTGTAAAGTTGGGATAAGATTAAATTTAAAGGAAGCTAAGATAATACAACAGGCCAGCAATGAGACCATTATATTAATTAATCAACAATTAATATATTGAATGGATTGTTTCTGCCATTTAGAATTGACTATCAACAAAACAAATACCAGAAATCAACACTACACTGCAGACCAGTACTTAGTAGACGAGCAATGCTGTCCTTGGAACAGATATTCAGGTGAAGAAGAGAACAATCATCAGTAAGACGGATGGACAGAAATGATAAATGCACCATTGGACCAGATTGGGGACCAATGTTCCTGGAAAAAATCTATGTGTCCATGAAAAGCTGGTTCCAAATGAGTCTCATATTGTAGCAGTAATATACTGTAGGAAGATATTGGAAGTGGATGATTACTTTAGTGACAAAAGCTAAAGTATCATTTCATATGGCACAGGAGTAACCACGCCTGTATTTTACTAGGAAAATGACATGATGGACATTATAAAGCAATTGATGATACAGTGCTGGATTATGGTCCCCTTAGGACAGGTGGCACACAAGTTCCTAAAGAGTAAGAGCTAAGGATATTTTGAAGTGCCAATGGTATTTAAAGTATAGCTTAGATTAAAATCATCTAGTTGCTGATATTGACAGGTTAAAATAATAAAATCTGAAGCTGCAGTATGAACATGGAACATAAATATAAAACTCAGCATACAGAAAGATAAATTAATTAACTACAGATTGATATTTTAGACATCAATGAATTAAAATAGACAAATTGGAAACTTTTTGTCAGAAGACCATATTGTTTATCACTCAGGAAAATAAAAAGAAGGAACTGTATTGCTTTCATAGTCAGAAAGGATATAACTACGACAATATTTGAAGTCAATGGCTCAATAATATTTATTATTAACTAATTAAACTAATGACCCAACTAGTATTGGAACTGACAATGAGCATATTGAAGAGATGGGTAGCTTCTGCCTGTTAGAATCACCTATCAAAAGTAAAGAAATATCAGTCAAGAAATATGCCACAGACTAAGAATGAACACTTGGAAAAGACATTCAGATAATGTGACATGTCTGTAGCATCTGGAAGGCCAAACTGGGGACAGACCATCCTGGAGAAAATCTACATCTGTGATGACTAAAAAATGACATCAGTTTGATTGCACATATTCAATCATTAAGAATATTAGGTATTGGCTACAATTTAGAGTTTAAGTTAGGGTCATTTTTATAGGCAATAATTTAGATTTCTCTGTATAGTAATCTGGGAGTTAAGGCCTTAAATATAATGAGATTTTTTTTCCTAATTTAAATATAGATAAGCTCATACTAAGTATTTGAATTTAGCACATACTTTAGAGATCAAGAGTTAAGATGCTGAGTGTATTACAGACACTAAAACATTTTTGCTCTATAGGTCTAAAACGAGGGAAGAAGCAGAAATAGGATAACATTGCTCTAAATTATGGAAACTATTCTTATTGAAAGAAAAGAATGGACTACATAACACTACATGTAGGACAATGGAAAAGTAATCTTGAATCAATAAACCAGCAAAAGTAGCCTTCATTCCCCATGAAGTATAAAAAGGATGCAGCAGAAAAGGATTTGTCAAGTATAGGTTTTATGATTTTTTAAATATAACTCAAGAAAAAAGTATTTAGCCATAAAAACTGTCTCAAAAAATTATTGAAGAAGCATGTGTGCATTGTGTAATTTACAAACAATCAAAGTTCCAACTGAAGCAAAGCAAATAAATTTTCAAAAACTGCTGTATTTTGGACAATCCTGCCTACTGTATTGCACATAAAATAATGTTTATACTTCTATTTGGCAATATATAAAGACATAGTGTAGGCTTTAAACAGAAACTTCTGATCCACAGATAGGAATACCTAGTCTGTATGTTTCATAAAAACTATAAATTTCCTTTTCAGCCTGGTTCAACAGTTTCTGATTGCTGGCCCATTGCTTCTTCTTATCCCATTTTATAGCCTTTTTTTCCTCAAATGATATGTACATAATGACATAAGTAATTTTCTCTGTCTTAGTCAAGAAGTTGAGGTTTAAGTTAGATTGCCGACAAAAAGATAAACCAAAAGGAAAGGAGGACGATTGTGATTATTATTACTGACCTATTTCTGGACAAATATGATCATTGTTCCCAAACAGGCAAGTCATGTATTTCCATGATGAGAACTAAGAGAAAAAATACAGCTTTCTTAAAATTCAAAATAAAATCATGAAATTTCTCTAGATGAGTAAAATGTAGTAAAATGTACAGTAAAAAAAATACTAAAAGCAAAAAGACATGTCAATTAAAGGAGTTCTCTCTTGCAAAAAATACAGATGAGGTAAAATAAAAGGATCCTCTAAAATTATGACAGAAAGTGAAAAACCTTTGTACATTTTTTAAAAACATTCTTTAGTGATTTCATGGAGAAAAAAATGCAGTGGTTAGCAGACATGAAAATACAAAACAGTGGGAATCTAAATCCCTAATTGGGCTAAAAGATGTGAAGTCATAATAGTTATGAAGGGTGAATAACTTATGATTATTTGCATATGGAGCATGAGAATGGGATGACTTTACTACATTGCTCTCAACTAATGGGACTTTTCAATAAAGCGATTTCAACCCACACTAATTACAGGTACAATGTCAGGCAAACTGAAACTGTATGATGATCCTGGAGAGAAAGATAATAGAAGCAAACTGATGACTTTCCTTTCATTTGAAAAGAAGTAATATTTAGACACAATAATTACCATTGCTTAAAGTGCATGAGGCGTTGTGGCAGAAGTAGTTGAGATGCTTGGCCTGATGACTGGAAGGTCAGTGGCCTAAGTTCGAGACCCAGTGCTGCTATACAGCAGAGTGACTTCTTGTTGTTTGTCTCAGCTCCTGCCAACCTAGCAGTTCAAATCATACAAGTAGATAAATAGGTACTTCAGCAGAAAATGTAACAGTGTTCTTTTGGCATAGAGTCATGCCGGCCACATGACCACAGAAGCATCCTCAGACAAATGCTGACACCTCAGCTTGGAAATGGAAATGAGCACCACACCCTAGAATTGGTCACAAGGGGCAGGGAAACCTTTACCTTTATAGTGCATAGTGTTAGTAGCAGTAATTAGTATGGGTTGAAGTCCCTTTATTGAGAAGTCCCATTAGTTGAGAGCAATGTAGTCAGGTTATCCCATAGTATTATCAGATGCTAAATTCAGTTGTAGAGGATATAGCATGGATTGTAATATTTTTGTGTCCCACTTTCTTTCCCATAAAGATAATTTCTTGGATTGAAGACTTCTGAAAATGGGGTTTAGCTACCCATTTCCATCCAAATTATCATACAGGTGCAGCAGGTTCTTAGAGTGATATTCATACTGTAGGCAATTACTAATTGAGATATTACATTCTGCATCTAAAGAGTTAAATCACAGTGTTAAATCTGTGGTCTTCAGGAAAGGAGAGAATGTTACCTAGCAACTGTTAAAACTAATTGCTTAAAGGATTTAGTCTCTCTCTGCAGTTGAAACTGCAATATTTTTCTTATAAAAGATGTTATTCTAATATCTTGTTTAAAATAATGCAAAAGTGAAGTGATAGCTTCACTATTTCTGGACTGCCTCATAGTTTCATGACAAAAAAACTCTCCTAAAAACAGCTACATCTACTGGATATCAACATGCTCCCTGGAGGAGAAGGAAAGTGTTTAAACTAAGAATCACCTCTTCTCCTGCTAGTTGACAGATGCAAACATTTGCAGGCAATTAGACATCCCCAAAAACATTCATGGAAGAGACATATTTTCTGTCATGTAAACAGAGGAAAATTCCCCTAGCCCCTGCTTCTCCTGATATTGAAAGTGACTTTATTGCTTTTAAACCAAGATAGATGTGAGGAACAAAGACTAGAAAAGGTCTGAATTCTGTTTGTCTCCTTAGCAAACTCAGCCTCAACTTACTAGAATCCCAAAGAAGCAGGTAATAGCATAGATGGAATATCTGTTACATATGAAGGATTTCTTGAAATAAGCCATTTGTTCAATTATTCTTTTTATAAAAGTATTATATTCTTTTATTATTGCCTGTTATAATAATAACAACTCACCTGGGTTTATTCTATTTAAAGTAGTTATTATAATGCAATAAAATTGATCAATGAGATTTTATTTCTCTAAACGTGGTTATTTTTTTTGCAGTTTTTAATTATAAAAATTTTATAATTATTTTCTTTACTGTTGTTGCTTTTAAAAAAAACTCTTTACTCTGTAGTAGTATTAATTTACTACTCTGTAGTAGTTATTTATAAGCCAACTCTTTATTCCTTGCTATCAAAAGGGATTGTTTGCATTTTAATGCCTAAAATTGAACAAGTTTAATTTCAAATATGAAAGATGTGATCACATTTCATCTTTTACCTTCAATATAAAGATAAATGAAGGGTGTTTTTAATCTCTGGTAACATTTGATTATTTCCCAAGACAAAATGAAGTTCTGAAACTTTTAATCACATGCCTCTATAGTGTGAAGCCATGAGGTAGAATTATTGAAATTATTTCCATTTGTACTTTTAATTATACCTCAGGTAACACAGAATGTCTTGGATCAGGGTTGGGAAAAAGATTTCACATAAAGCCTCTCTAGAACATATTGTCACCCCCAATTAAGAGGCAGTGCCAGAGCAATATTTCCTTTGCAAGAAAAAGTTATTGAAATTTAGAACTTTGAAGAATTATTTTGAAACAGATGTCCAAAATTTTATTTTTAATATTTTTAAATTATATGGTAATAAATTTTGCTACAGCTGTTTTTATATCTGTAGATTCCAACCAAGTTAAAGCAGAGAAAAATCCAACGGAAAGGCCACTGCAATCTCTGCTGAAAAAAAAGTATTTCTGCTTTTTTTTCATTTTTTTTCTTTTTTTAAACACAATGATACAGGGAAGAAAGCAAATGCCAAAAAAGGAAATACCATTGCCATCCATTATCAGATTCTTCAAATACTGGCATACAAAAAGTACTTCCCTTTCAGCAATCTCAATCTCGCATCCTTCCTAGCTCTATCATTTTTCAATAAACCACTAAGAACCCAAACTATTACTTACAATTATCACCTTCTAAAGACATTCCTAAGAATGGGGCTTAGTTAAATCCATAACAAACTACGGTGATGCCAAAATGAGGATATGTACATAATGACATAAAGTAACAAATAATAAAAAAAATTTCCACGCCTAACCAAAAATTGTATAAACTTAAATCACCCTCTTCCAGATTTCATTAATTTATTAATAACCAAGGATAGAGATAAGGATTTCTACTAATTAGTTCAAGGGAAAACTCCAACCGTATCCTCTCTATCGTTGTTCAAACCAGGGGGAAATAATGTTCTACTTTGTTTTAGAACCTGACATTCACTTGTTTTGTAAATATTTCCTCTCCTTTTCTATTGTTGAGCTCCATTCTTCTTCCATAGCACATATTCACATATAATGACACAAGCATTTAAGTGTTGTAATAAGATCATCATGCACATGTCACCAAAAATTGTCATGTTATTTTGATAGGTTTCCAAGTTATCCATTAATATTATTCAAAGCCTGGTGCATTCAGATTAATCTAGAGATCCAAATTTATAAAATATAGAATTTGCTATTATCTACTGATCTGTCCATTCTTGCTGTATTTCATTCCTATTGCTGCATAACATAGTAGAGTGTTGCATAACCTAATTGTTCAGATGCCTTTGCTATAAAATAAATAGGCACAATCCATTAGAAGGTATGAAAAATAAGGCAATTAAATACATTACTAAAAACTTGCATGATGTATGACACTGACTTTTACAAGCTTCTTTTTCAGTATGAAGACTGCACGGAGATTCCTTTGACAGATTAGCATCATAGGACTGGGTTACAGTTGACAACGGATGCTAAATAAGGTTAGAATAATAAAAAGTGAAAAATACCTATGCAACCAAAATATTCCTTTCTCTGCACACTCTTGTAGCTGAAAATAACAAATAGCATTAATCATGCTAATATAATGCAATATTTCCTTATGCTGTGACATAATCCATTTAAATATTCAAGAAGCAGTTATATCCTCCTGAACTTTAGACTCATCATACTTTATTAATTCTCTGCAATTAAATAGGAGTTGGCAGAAGCACTCTGAAAAAAAGGCAACTTCGTCAGTAAGAAACTTATGTTGATGATGCTATCATTAGTCGTGTTGGGATGGGTTATAAGTATATTTTTCAGACACCAGACTCTTGCTCACTCATTCTATTTCTCCCTTTTTCTGTTGTGTATGTGCACATTGTGTAAGACAAACATGTTCAGCTTCATTCTGAGTCTTCCTTTTATATGAATAAAAATAACTTACAAGTATCAGTATTTCAGTCAGATGCTGGGAACATTGATTACATATTGTAATCAACAATCTTGCAGGGATGATGTCACTTGTTTATCTACTATACAGCACATCTAATCAATATATTTCTGGGAACAGAAGCCTGGTAGCTTTGCACTTCTTGTGTCAGATTAGCTGAGCTGAAACAGCTGACAGATCTATTTTGACATTTAATATTACAAAATGAAACTTTACTCATCTCTTTCTTAGACTGAAGTCTAAAAGAAATATTAAACTGCTTGATACTGAACTCACAAGCTATCATAACAAATACACATTTCCAACAACCCAAGAGGCAATTCACACATGGACATCACCAGATGGTCAATACTGAAATCAGATTGATAATATTCTTGGCAGCCAAAGATGGAGAAGCTCTATACAGTCAGTAAAAACAAGACCTGGAGCTGACTGTGCCTGAGATCATGAGCTTCTTATTGCAAAATTCAGGCTGAAATTGAAGAATGTAGGGAAAACTACTATGCCATTCAGGTATGACCTCATTAATATACCTTATGAATATATAGTGGAGGTGAGGAATAGATTTAAGAGATTAAATCTGGTAGACAGAGTGCCTGAAGAACTATGGACAGAGGTGTGAAGAATCATATAAGAGATAGATCCGAAAAACATCCCAAAGAAACAGAAACGCAAGAAAGCAAAGTGGCTGTCTGATAAGTTTTACAAATATCTGAGGAAAGAAGGAACTCAAAAGACAAGGTAGAAAGGGAAAGATACACCCAACTAAATGCAGATTTCCAGAGAATAGCAAGGAGAGATAAGACCTTCTTAAATGAACAGTGCAAAGAAATAGAGGGGAACAAAAGACAAGAAAAGACTGGGAAAGACTAAAGAGCTCTTCAAAAAAATTAGAGATATCAAGGAAATGTTTTGTGCAAAGATAAGTATGATAAAGGACAAAAATGGTAGGAACCTAAGAAGAGATGGCAAGAATACACAGAAGACCTATACAAGAAAGATCTAAATGACCCTGATAATCACGATGGTGTAGTTGCCGACCTAGAGCCGAATATCCTCGAGTATGAAGTCAAGTGGGCCTTAGGAAAACATTACTAACAACAAAGCTAGCAGAGGTGATGATATTTCAGCTGAATATCAAAACATGATGCCATGGAAGTGCTGCACTCAATATGCCAGCAAATTTGGAAAACTCAACAATGGCCACAGGATTGGAAAAGATCAGTTTATATTCCAATCCCAAAGAA
>JANHZU010005641.1:3947-23687 GCA_032468055.1 Acrochordus granulatus | reverse complement strand
AGAGCCCAATCTCAAGAACAGGGTCTCACAACCGGAGACTTGTGGAGCAAGGCCCCTGGAGGCAAACAGCAATTCTCAGATGACCACTGCCAGCCCCCCCAGCCCTGCAGTCTTGGCTGATGCCAAACCTTGAACCCGGCTGGACACATCTCCGAGAGGGCAACCCCCTCTCAGGAGCCAGCCAGGTCTTGGTGATGCATGCCAGGTCAGCCTGCTCCTCCTCGATGGTATCCCTAATCAGAGGAGCCTTGTTGTTAACTGACCTGGTATTCATCAGCAGCAGCCAGACCCCAGGGCTGCCAAGAGCATGCTGGCCAGGGTCTGGGCATGAGCGAGAAGGGCCAGAACATGCCACCATACTAACCATCGGGCGCATCTTCTCCTGAAACGGCCTGCCCTCCCACTCCCATAACACCTGTAACCACTTGAATACCATCTCTCTCTAAAAACCCCCAAACCAGAAATACCCTCCACCCCAATACCTCCCTTACTCCTGGGCATGGGCTCTATGTCCCCCCCAACAGACAAACTAGAACACTCACTCCCAGACAACCAGGGAAGGGTAATGACAGAAGGCCCCAGCGCTATAGCAAGCTCTCAGCACAAGGGCCCCTGCCTCACACCCTCCCCCAACCACACACTGCCCTCCTCCTAGACCACACCGACAGCTAGAGGGAGGACACCCATCCACACCCCTTGCCCAGCTGTCACTCTGGGCAAGGGCAACCAGTATCTCAGCCACCCAGCTGGCCCGGCTCACACTATTCATGAGCTTCTAAATTGGTTGATTAATGGTTAAATTTGATCAAAAATGAACCCTAATTTACTCTTAGAATATCTTTCTTACAAGCAGAATATTCCAAGTATAGTGAACTATGTACCTTGCCTGCAAAATCCCAGTTGACTAGTAGGTAGCTGCAAAACCTTAGACGCTGATATATCTCTTGGTTGTCATTGAGTTCCTTTCCTTTCCTTTTCTTTCCTTTCCTTTCCTTTCCTTTCTTCAGTCCAAAGATAGTAGCCTTCTAGAACTGGAGGCTATGCAAAATTCCTCTCCAAGTCATTTGAGAATTGTTGGCCATTAATGTAGGCAAGATATGGACCATTTTATTTTTTGCTAAGAATCATATTTATTTGTGATAGTATGTTGGAGTATGCCCCCCAAAATGTGATTATTTTAAAGCAGTTGTTGAATGAATCAAAAACTGCCAGAGCCGACTATCTTTTTAAGACTTTTCTCTATTTTTTTCTCCTACTTGTTTTTTACTCTTCCATTTTCACTTCACTTCTGATATCCTTTCTTCTCAAGTAATTTAGGAAAGTTAAATAGTAATAGTAGTTTAATAGTAACTACTATTAGTTACTAATAGTAACTGTTAACAGAGATAATTCGAATTTAGGTTGAGGACATCATTAAAGTAGCCAAGAGTTGCATGCAGTCCGAAGGAATGGGTTGTCCACTGTGTCTCAGCTACCCACTCCTTTATCCAATCTAAACAAGAAGAACGTAGTTTCAAATCAGGTAGACTGAATTTTCCTCTTTGCTTTGCTTCTCGTAAAACTTATCAGTTAAATTTCAGTGGAAGATATCCTGATGGACCTGTTTTCATAGTCCTGTTTCAGAATGTAGCAGTTAGAAGCGTTGCAGATTGAGGAAAAGATGTATAATCCAAAACAGTAGCAGAATCCTCCACCACCTTCAACAATAAAGCTAGTTCTGAGACATAGAGAAATGTTGAAAAAAATGTTAAGCATACTAAAAATAAGTCCCTTACATAGAGCTAAACCATAGTTGAAGAACTCCAAAGCAGATTTAACTCTAGCATTAAATGGCTACTATGATGAAGAACTATAGGAGTCTTTACATTGACTCCATAGCAAAATAAAAATGGATAAAGACTGAAGAATTTCTTCAGTAAATAATAAATAGGAAGGGAGGATTTCAACAAAGGCAAAACCTATTCCCATCTCAATGGAAATAATTTCAGGATTCCATCTCAATCATGACCAATTCTCATAGACTGCAGTTTTCTTAACAATGTTTTTCATAAGTGCTTTGTCACTGCCTCCTTCCTAGGGCTGAGAGAAAGTGACTTAGCCCAAGGTCACCTGGTGGATTTTCTGCTATGGCAGAACTAAAATTCATGGTCTCTCAGTTTCTAGCCTGATGCCTTAATCACTACATCAAACTGGCTCTTGTCTATCATTGTTATGGTATGTAAAAAGCAGCCACTGCTTTTCTGTGGATATGTTCTCTTGTGATGGTTTTAAACCTATTCTAAGAGGCATAGCATTACAGCTTGGATTATTTATTTTTCCTCTTTCTTTCCTTCTGGTTTATGGATGTGAATGCTATAAACAGTGAACATGTTCTGAGAATATAAATCAGTTTTAAAAATAAAAATCACTAAAGTTCTATGGAAAACTGAAAATCACTAAAGTTCTATGGAAGCATTCTATGATGCAGTAACACTGTGGTATACTTAATAGATGAAGATTAAAGAGTTACTATCAATAAGGACATACTTAGGAAAATTACAAGGAATAATGTATTGCTTTTCTGCTGATAAGAACAAGAGTTAAAGACCTGCCTTCCACATTAATTTGGGTAAAAAAGAATGCATGTGCAAATTTAACTTATTTGATATGATGTTATAAAAAAGTTTTAAAACAGATCTAGTACTGCAGGAAATGCAGATCTTAATATATTTTTCCTCTTAAGGCATGGATAAAAAATATATGATCATCTGGTATTGATGACCTGTAATTCCCAATAATTCCAGCTACCTGGCTAAAGGTAATGAATGCTGGGGTTGTAGCTTAGATGGCTGTGTATTCTCTATTTAAAATTTTTCACTCATTCATGGAGAACTGTAGATTAAAGGAAGCCCATCACAAGAAAACTTCTTGTTTCTGAATTGCAAGAATCCAGATCAATATATCTATGTTTACCACAATTTCACTATGTTCCCCACCCACACTAAAATGTTTGCTTGCAGTATATAGAAGCATGCTGATGATTTTGCAGAATTGTCTTCAGTGATTTCATTCAGGATATGGATAGCAGTCTTGAACTATAGTATGTGTGTTGATAAAATCATAGCATTAGAGATATGACTTCAGCATATAGTCAACACTACACATAAATAGCAAACATATATTTCTTTCATTTTATCCACTATAATTGGATTTCTCTTTCTCTCTCTTTCATTGTGTGTGTGGAGAGAGATAGAGAGAGAAAGAGAAATTCAGATAGATCCAGAATTATATGACTAAATAACTGGATGAAATGGGCACAGAATGTTGAAGTGCATAGACTTCTCTTGCAGTAGAAATTCAGTTGACTTCTCTTCATATTCTATCATTTTGTTTTAATTTTTGGAACCCCTTATTATACTTACATTTTGATTTTATGAATGGTTTTGTCTGCATGTTTTATATTGTTATAACAGGAAGTATCGAAGGGAAGTGGGATTGGTTTGAGTTTTCCAATTTAAGAGTGCATTTGGTGCATTTGGTTCACTGATCTCAAATTAGATACACAAATATAGATGCCTATCCCAATGTATCATTTAAAATTTGTTCTTTTCAAATCCAGATACCAAGATAAATTTTACATCCCCTGAATTCACATACCAAATTGAAATCAAAATCCCATGCTCAGTTTAAAAGTCCTAAAGTCTAACTGGAATGATGCTGAATACCAATTTCTGCAAAGCATATATTTCCCTTACTCAATCCTATGCCAATAAAAAAAAGCAGTAGTCCCATCTAGGACTTCCAAAAAGGAATTTTACAAAAATTACTTTTGGCATTTCTCTTAAATCTATACAAACATCATATACATGTGAGTAATCCATCTAATGGGGTTGCAGTAGGAAAAAATATGTTACAGTGAAATGTTACAATGGGCTAACTGTAATTACACAGGATGGGCTAATTACATAATTACATGTAATTAATGTTATTCTGAGTTTTATATCAGTTAGCTAGCAAGATATAGTTCTTTGATTTTGGGAACAGACAGTATTTAATACTCTAAATATCTCATTTATTGTAAACATACCTGCTCACAAGTAAAGGAGCTTGATTCCATAAAAATGTCCTTTTAAAATAGGATAAGTATAGGCCACATACTTAAGCAATATTTATCACAATGGGAGGTGAAATATAGTTCTGTTCAGCCTCTGTTAAATGAAATATTTGTAATATGACAAAACTCATTTAACACCATTTGAACATTTGTTAGCAAAGCAGCCTGTGGAAATAGTACAAGGTATTCATATTCTTCTAAAGCAGTTAGAATTGTCTTTGAACAATATTATGGACATTGAGATAGATAGATATATTGGCATTCCAGCTGAAATGATTTATTTGCAACGGCTGTAATAGTCACTGCATTATTTGTTTATAGAGGTGATTTATTCTAGTTATATCTTATTTCCATCCCTTATTTTACAAGTTACATGTTTTTCATAGACTTGACTTTTTTACTTGTATTTTTTTCAATGTTTATTTACTACAACAACAAAAATTTAGCATAGGCTATAAATACATCATTTATGATCCATAAAGCTGAAGATGACCCATTAGCTAGATATTACAGAGCTAGCTTATGCATATTTGCATATGTGTACAACTAAGTTCTGACTAAGGAATTAAAACATTAGTTTATCAAGCCCTTTGGAACTAAAACACATAATGTATAAGCTTTATTTGCAAACTGTTGAACTGCAACATGCACAGGCTGTTTAATTTTCCATGTCCTATACACCAAATTTTAACTTTAATACATCTGAATCAAACTCAAGTTGAACCATAATATTGATGGGATTGATGAGTAATATAACTATTTCCCAGAGATGGTCTACCCCAACCTAAACACCCTCCAATATATGTTGGATTACAACCCTACAATTTGGTAACAGAAACAGCAAAATATACAAGAAGGAAGTCTAATACTACAGCAACTGATATTACTATAGACATGGAAACTGGTGAGTGACATTACATTATTTTCTCAAATATCTCAAGCATTAGAATTTACCATGCATTGTGTACTTACATTTTAATTTTACTTTTATTGTTTCTTTCAACTTTGTTCATGCTTTCATGCCTAAGGCAGGACTAAAAGTCATAGTCTACTGGAACTTTAACCACTAGACCCAACTGGCTGGATTACTTCTCCAACATCATCTCCATCTGGCTGGACAGAAGCTCTCCTTATGCTTTCATGCTTTCAGTGTGCTTACTAAGAACTAAACAGCAGCTTCATACTTACTTCATACAAATAATTTGAGGTAGATGCTTTAAAAATTGTATATACTGCACTATGTAGAGGAATAACAGCTGAATGATAACTTTTTTACAATACAAGATACCATTCTCTTATCCCTTTTAATTCGGCTTCTTTTCTAATGTTTGTTGTGTAGAGGAAGAAAATGACTCTCCCAACTGCTTTGCCATGAAACCATGGCTTCATTTACAATGAATAGAGAGAAAGACCACCTTATAAAATAGTAATCAATGCAGTTTTCTCAGAAATCAATGTGGTTTTGGCATTATTCCCAGAAAGATCTCTAGAATTTCTAATTCCATCTTCTTTTCTTAACAATTTCTTAGCAGCCATAAATGCTGAATTGCGTTGTAGTAAAAGCTTAAAACTTGTGTCCCTCTATGACTTAAATTTGGTTCCCTGTAAAATTTTCTGCTTAAATAATTTTAAGAAAATAAATTATGGAAATGTTATTAAATTAAATGTTATTAAATATAAAGGGAGTGATAGTCAACTTTGTTTTGTCAGAATTCCCCCCACTTTTAAAACCTATTTTACTGATTTTATCCAGCATGCTGCTCAAAGGTAAGATATGGCTCTGGCTCCAAAATGACTGTGTGCTCCTGCCCTCAGTGGTTCTGTTACAAAGAATGGAAATGGCAAATGTCCAAGTCCATTTAAATGTTTGCTCTTTTTTCAGTAAACCTTTTGCTTAGTAACGCATTGCTGAAAAAATGAAGACAGTACTTTTTGAATCATTTGTCCTGTGGACTTGAGACAACGCAATAGTCTCAAGATTACAGTGTTTCCCACCAACCCATCCCATGGGTCAAAGTCAGGCTCAATGTCATATTATATATTACGATGTCTTATCTGTAACCTTTAAATAAATGAAACAGTGCATTATAGGGCAATCATTTCTGAACCAAAGTATATCAAGTGGGCAGAATATGTCCAAACTTTGGGACACATGATTCCTGTGGGAATTAAAATTTGGCAAATATATGGTCACTTCAGGACTGCCATGCTGCTACACTGCTGCCTAGAAATTTAGTAGACCAGTCCTGCTCTAGCATCCAGAGGCTAGCTCCACTATTCCTATCATCAGCTGCCAGAGAGTGGTTAGTTGCAGCCAAGCCAAGAAGTTGGAAGTCCCTCCCATTCCAACTGATTTTTTGCTCTTGATCATTCTGTTTCTCTTTTTAGGTAAGAAAATGTCTCTGAAACAATGATCCAACAGGTCATGGGTTGTTTTGTAGATACTAAGAAGCTTCTTGTCTGATTAAAAAACATGAAGGTAGACATATATGCCTTACAGCTAAAAACATTTGAAAGGGCAGTGATGGGGTTGCGAAGGGTTCTTGGAGTTATTTTTGTACAATATAGACTAATGATTCTGTGTTTATCAAGGAAGAAAAACCTGAAATTAAAGACCCAGCAGGAGCAAGCAGGACCTGATCTCCTGAGTTAATTGGCTGGCAGGAAGGACTGCAGTTTCAGAAAACAGAGCAATCAAAACAACTTGACAAATATGCTAGAATCCAAGAAGCCCATGCAAGATATATTTTTCTCTCTTCTCATTCTCCTCTTTAGAATCAAAGTGAGCCTAGAAGTGAAAACACAGAAAAAAGCAATAGGAGGGACAGAGAGATTGAAACAGAAATTCTAAAAAAGCTCTATTTGAAATTACATTGAATTACGTGTATATGTTATGTTAATCTAAGGTCACTGTATATAAAATATATCCCTGTAAAGGGAAAAGAACTGCATATGTATAGTTCCTGCCCTTTGTTCCAACTCCTGACAAGAATCACTGAATCTCCAACCAACACTCCATTTTATGAATAGTTAAAAAGAGTTGATTAGATTAATATGAACCATTTATATGAGCTTCAGCACAACAAATGTATAAACCATTGAAAAATTGCTTTATAAAATGTGAAATTGGGTGTTTTTTTAAAAAAAAACCTTAAAATTATGTTAATATAATGGAACATTTTAGTTCAGGAGCATTAAACATCTTATAAAATGTTTAAGAAGATTGGAAGGCAATTACAATGCTTCTGGAGAAGTAATTTGGGAGTTTAAACATTAATTCATGTAATCTGCTTTTTGTCTTATTATTGAAATCTACAGGAATATAATTTTGGATTATAGGTTAAGGATGCATACAGAATCTCTGCTTGGTTATACAGTATTCCCATATATTTTAATTCCTCATGTTATCATGAGGAATGTGTTGAGCATACTAGATCACCAAAATAACTGCTGTGCAACGTTGGAAGGATAAATCTATACTTCATTTACAGCAATGGATTGTTGAAATATGTTGTCTGTCAACATTTTAATTAGAGTTTTGGATTTTGTTTTTTATTACAAATAATAATATTGCCATATTGTTAATACTGTCACATGTATATATTTCTATATAATTAGTATAATAATATAAATAAAGTAAAGCCATTCTGTTTAAAATTTAAATCCTAAAGTGATGAGTATCTGTTTCTCCTGAAAATATAACCCCATCAAAAAATATCATCAGAAAACAAAATCCCATCACTATGTATCTCAAAATGCACAAGCTTTTAACAAGAAACTTTTCCTAATAAGTATCCATCTCTTGTGGCAGGGGAAATCTTAGTATTTTATTTAGAATTTTAAAAAGAACAGAATTTCACACAAAATCTCTCCAGGAACTTAGTTTTTCATCTAGTTGTTGCCCAAGAGGTAGTTCACAGAATCTATCTGAATCCCCTCTGTTACTTAGATGGATAGTGGATGGTTCATTTCCTTTTTCAAAAAAGAGCACTGATCGACATTATATAACAGTTATATTTTTCAAAAAATAAAGGTTCTCATGAAAATCATTACAAATAAAAAAAATGAATATCCTGCCCAGATGCAGTAATGAAGTTCCTGCATTACATTTAATCAGAGAGTAGGGGTTACTTATAAAAAGAGAGAGTAGATATCTCTCAAACAGTCAAGAAAATACTAAAGTGTTTCTCTCCATTCTTTAGTGACATTGATATGGGAATTTCTATTATCCATTTCATATAACATATAATCCAAGAAAATATTGTCAAAATTGGATAGTTCTTTGCTGGCCTAAAGGTCACATTTAGATTTTAATCAGAAAGACAAAAATCACACTGGAAATCAGGAATGGACTGGATGGATGCAGACTAAAAACTGACTTAGTTTTGATTTACATTTAAAACTAAATGTAGTTAATATGATTATTATATTATATTAGAATACATATTTTCACCTTTTTATCACTTTTAAAAAATACAAATTTGGCCACAAATCTTAGAGCTCTCAGGACTACACCTAAGGTTTGGAAAGGATACATCTGGCTCTGGAGGTTTAAGTTGTGCATTTCTACTTTATTTATGTATTTATTACATGTATATCCCCTCCATTAAAAAAAACTTAAAAGACAGCTCACACACATACAACTTCTAAAACATAAAATAATCATTATAACTTAGTATTCCAAACAGAGGAAATTTAAAGAACCGATAGTCAGAGAGCACTTGGCCTTTGTGAACATCAGTATACTTAGGCTCACCCAAAAAAACTCAGGGGGAAATCATTCCATGGGAATGGGACCCCAAAAAGGATCCTCATCTCTGAAAGAGATAGGCAGTTCAAAAATGTGAAAAATAAAAAAGATGTTCCTAGTTTTTGCAACATTCTGTCCAGAGCAACTTAGCAAAGACAACCAGATTCTATTTGGAGGAGAAGATATAAATTCTACGGTGTTACCTCCTGGCTATTACAATTTATGTGTGACTAGAGAAATCAGCCCTCACACTGCCCACCCTTTGGAGATAGATGAAGCTCACAAGTGATAAATACAACGACTTTATTTAAAAAAAGAAAGAAAAGAGAAAGTGTAAACATACTTTTTCAGATTTGAAGTAAAAGCATTCCATGGGAAAGAAGATAAAAATACAGTGCTGCTGAAATCAGTCCCACAGAAAGAGAGAAGATAAGATTTTAGGCAGGAACCATATGATAAATCTGCTACTAATACAGCAGCAACTCTGATGGAAAAATATACCAGGTTATATTAAGAAATCATAATTCAATGAGAATGTACAAAGAGTAAAAATTTCAGAGAACAATAAATATCCCAGACTATAAAGCTTAAACAGCTACACACACTCTCCAAAATAAAGAAAATCTAACATAATACTGATAGCAAGACATTTTTATTTATTTCAAATAACTGTTCCCTGAAATAAGTTTCTTGGTATTTCAGTTGTTCCTAGATCTCCTCTCTGACTTTTCTAGCCAGATAATGTCTACTATTGTTTTTCCCAGCCTTGATTCTCACCTTATCCATTGCTTTTCCTCTGAGTGGTTCTTTTCTCTGTGCCTTTGAAGTCTGAATTTTAAAAAACACGAAAGAGAGTGGCCACAGGTTCTCAATGGTGAATGCAAAATGAAGCATCATGTTTCCAACTTGTGACCAAGTTGTATATTCACAATATTCTGAACTCGCTTAATGTAATGGTTAAGTTCCTGGCCTAGATAGTAGGAGACCATGAGTTCTGGGCCTCCTTTAGATAAAAAGAAAGATGGCTGGGTGACTTTGGGCCAGTTATTCTCTCTCTGCCCAACCTACCTCAAAGAGTTGTTATTGTGGAGAAAATAGAAGACAAGAATATGAAGTATGTTTGCCATCTTAAGATGTAGTATGTAAGTATGTACATATGTATGTGTGTATGTAGAAATGGTGGATAAAAATCTAATCATCATCATCATGATACAAGTCTGCACTGCTGTGTGATAGAAGAACTAAGGCAATGAAGTGCAGAAAGAATTTACTTAGGAAAGCATATGTTCTCCTGAATTTTCCCTTTTTGATTTTTTCTTGGTTTTCTTTGTTACATTTTGTTTAAATTTAATAAAATTTGGGGGGGAGAAAAGCATATTCGTTTAAACAGTATATCCTAACAAATGACGTGCCTATTTTTATTGAAATCTTACCTTGTCTCCATAAAGTATTTAACTGACCTACATCAAACGGAGTTAACTATTCCAGTCAGCTAAGCTTCAGTAGGTTAGACTGAGCCTTACAGAATTAAACAAACACTACTTAGTCAAGGATATAACTGGAACATTTAAATTCAGTCAGCTTATCTACTTTGCTTACGTAGTGGTGATGTATAGCATTGCAAATCAACATCAAGCACTGTTTTGGAGCACATGAAAGAACAAACAGTAACTAACAGTGCCTTACAGTTGTCAGCAACACTTTAAGACAGCCATACATGATTTTAAGAAAAGATGCAGACAGTGCAAGGTGTTGCTAACAGACACAACACTGGCACTTTTGCATGCTCCAAGGCACAGTCTGGATATTGATTTCCAATATCTAATATCTAGAATTCAAAGAAAAAAAGAATTAAAAGAAAAAGTGGGTGAAAAAAAACTAGCCTTTCCATTACAGAATTCTCTCGCAGGCTTGAATTGTCTGCTGTGGCCAAGGGTGCCTCTCATTTCCTGGCCTACAGAAATGGACTAAGAACGTAATGAAGCCTTGGCAAGCCTTGTTCTAGGACAAGGATGCATGGGATATTAAGTTGTGAGCAGATGTTTCCAAAAAGTAGCTTTTGATCCAGATTCTCTAGTGTAATTGTGTACTGCCAGAACCAACCGTAGTGGTAGCAACTTGGTTAGTGGTTGGCTGGATGAAGCAAATTGTGAATTAGGGCTGTTGTGTTTTCTTTCCAGAGTCTTCAGCAAGTAAACTTTATCACCATTCAAACATTTTTTAACCTGTAAAATCCTTCATTGAATTTAACTGATAGCAAAAGTTTCGACTAATCTATTAGAGAATTGTTATCTACAGCATTTACTTTCTGAAAAAGTATTTCTAATGAACATCTGAACAAAAGTCAGAAGGAACTATAATAATAATCAAGGCAGTGGATCAGAAAGAAAGAAAGCATTAATGTTAACATTTCCAGTTCCTAAATAGCAGTGAGCAATCTGTGGATTTAATGACTTGAGAGGAATCGCTTTTTAAGAAAAACGTGGATTATCTGTTATGATATTGGCCAAACGGTTTCCATTAATTTCCAAAGCCCCATGACAGAAAGCAGTGGTGCTACAGATAGCCTGCAACTTATAACCATTCATTTAACAACCATTTAAAGTTACAATGGTATTGAAAAAGTGATTTACAGCCGGACCTCCCATTTATAATCACTGCAGCATCCCCATGGTCACGTGATTAAAATTCAGGTGCATGGCAACCAGGATGTATTTACAACAGCTGCAGCATCCTGGGATCATGTGATTGCCATTTGTGACTTTGCCTTGCTTAGCAACAGAAAGCTGATCCCAATTGTGATTGGAAGTTGAGAACTACCTGCACTAAAATTTGGAGGCAAAGTCAGAGGAGGTTTGAGAACTGCAAAAAGGAGGAGTTCAAGACAATAGTCCCCCTTGCCTTATTCCTAAGTGGGCATAGGCAAATACGAAATAGAATGGAAAGTGCTGCGAAGCTGCTTTTATTTATTTATTGTATTTATTTATTAAATTTATACCCTGCCCATTTTGCTACAGGGACTCTGGGCAGCCGACAATATACCAGAATAAAAAGTACCACAGCAATAAATAAAATAAAAAATATTTAAAAAGGAATATAAAAGATGGCAGGAGTCCAAAACAGAAGGTGGGACCTTTAATCTGACAACCACCTCCAAGATGACACACAGGTGCCTGGGCCCCAAGCCAACCCACACAACCATGTTTTTAGGCCTTTATGAAAGGCAAATTCATCTTGGATGGCATGATGTTCCAGAGGGTAGGAGCCACAACAAAAAAGGCTCTTCTTCTGGAGCCTGCCAGCCAAAATTTCTGGCTAATGGTATCCATAGCATGACCTTACATCCAGCACAGGTGGGGTGGGCTGAACCCACTGGGGCAAGCTAGTCCCTCTGGTAACCTGGACCCATGCCATGAAAGGCTTTATAGGCTAAAACCAACACCTTGAATTGAACCCAGAAGCAAACCAGCAGCCAGTGCAGCTCACACAAAAGTGGTGTCACATGGGTCATTCTAGGGACCTCAAAAACTATCTGTGCAGCTGCACTTTGCACCAGCTGTAGCCTCTGGATGCTTTTCAAGAGTAGCCCCATATAGAGCTACTTGCAATAGTCCAATCAGGAGAAGACTAGGGCTTGAGTATCTGAAAGTAGGGGCTCCCCATCCAGGAACGGGCACAACTGGTACGAAACATAAAGTTGTTAAAAGGCCCTCCTAGCTATGAGTCTAGGAAAACCTGCAAGTTGCACACTGGGTCTGTCTGGCACTACCCACAGCACTCAGTCTCACCAGGGTTCAGTCAAAGCCTGTTGTCCCTCATCCAGAGCCTCACAGCCTCCAGGAACCATGAAAGGGAAGTCACAGCAACCCTTGAGTTACCCGGGATGGAAATATAACATTGTGTATCATCAATATCCTGATGATATCTCATCCCTTGCTGACAGATTATCTCACTCAGCAGCTTCATGTAGATGTTAAAAAGAAGTGGAGAAAGTATTGAGCCCTGCAGTATGCTATGAAGAATCAGCCTGTAAGCTGGACTTCTCACTCTCTAATTGACCAATCGAGATCAGCCTTGCAGAAAGGAGCAGTGCAAAACTGTGCTGCCCAGCCCCAGCTCCCACAGCTGATCCAAAGGATACCATACTCAATTACTGAAGGCCCCTGAAAAGGCTAAGTGGAACTAGGATGGACACACTACCCCCATCCTGTTATTGCCAGAGATCACCCACAAGTGCAACCAATGCCATTTCTATCCCATAACTGGGTCTGAACCCAACTGCAAAGGGTCCAGATAATCTGTTTCATCCAGGACCCTCTGAAATTGGCAAGCAACTGCCTTCTTTACCACCTTTCCTAAAAAGGGGAGGTGGGAAACTGGATGGATGTTGTCCAAGCAGGTGGAGTCAAGGAATGTTCTTTTGAGTAGGGAGCATACCAGGCTTAAAAGGTCCTGTAAACATCCTCTCCTGCAGTGAAGAATTAATCACTGCTTGTACCCACCTGGAAGTCACCATCCCAGAGGTTTTCACCAACAAGGATCTAATTGATCGAGAGTTGGCCTGACAGCATTAAAGACCCTGTCTACTTCCTCAGGTTCAACAAGATCAAACCATTCCCAGATAACTGGGTAAGACCCATCTCCAGGCATCTCTGTTGGATCTGTTGGATCCACACATAGAGTCCAGCTGGCTTTATATATCAAGCTTTATACTTAAACTGATAAATGAATTTGAAATGCAGATTTGGCACATTTGCAAAATGTATAGCAAGGTGATATAGATGTGCACATCCTTTCTCTGCATTATATGCCTTCGCATGAAATTGTTGCAAGCTAAGACAGATGGGAACCCTACCTAAATTTAGAAAGCATGAACACCACATGCTGAGTTAAGCTGAACAATTGCGGATGGTTTTCTTTACATAAATGTTATTTAATTTTAAACTCTGTGTAGAAAATGTTGTAGTGTAGATTGTTGTAGATTGTATAGTCAATGCCTAGAAATTCCTCAGTTTTACAGTGGAAAAAATTGTAAAATGTGTGAAAAAAATCAGTGTTCCCAAGCATCTGCCTTTCCACCAGACATTAACATTCTGTTATTTATTGGTATCTTTATTGAAGTCCTGCAACATCCCCAAAGGACTTTGTCCTGGTTGTCAGGGGTGGGAGTTATCCAGGAAGTAATCAAAGAGTACAATAGGGTTTTTTTTCCAATTCATCACTGAAGTTACCATGGGCACCAGCTAAGTTTGGGTTTAAATGTCAGATTTCTCCTCCTTTGCTGTCTGCTTTAACCATTAATATATCATTCAATTACATTCTCTCTCTTTCCCTTTTTTATTTTTTGATATTGTTTAGAATCCTGCACTCTCTTATTTCTGCTTCATTTCATTTCCATAGCTTAATGCTTGTTTCTGAGTACTCTAGGGAAAGATATATGCTTCTTAGCGAATATGCATCAATCATCACATTTTCCTTTTGTTCAAAAGAAAAAGGGGTGGGGGTGGGAAGTACAACAACACACTTCAAAATAGCTTTTTGAAATAATCAGCAGATTAATTTTCTGCCAAACCAAAGCAACACAACTCTTTCCATGAAAATTATGCAGCTGAAAGCAAAACAATTGCAGGCACTACTGGGAACAAGACTCTCGCTGCTTGTTTCTCAGCATCTGGTGCCTTTTCACTACTGACATGCTAAAATATATTTTCTGTGGTGAAATGGCCTATGCATCTGTAGAAATAACTTAGCAAAGCTGGTAACCATATCTTTAATAAATGCATTTTATATCAGACAGTTAAACTGCATATGAGTTGAATTAATATAAGTTCAATCAGATTAAAAAAGAAACTTAAAAGCCACGGTTGATGGAAAATACTTTCCTTCCTCTATGCTATCTCTCCCTTCCCATCAAGACAATTAACTCTACTAAGCTGGGTTGGGACATCTGAGACCCACTGGGGTATTGATTTAGAAGAGCTGTGAAATCTAATATGTTGTCTCTGTATCCACAGCTGCCTTGAAAAAAATAAAGAAAGTGCATGGACAAAACCCTGCATTTGCGATATGCTCATTAGCGGTGTAACTAGAAAATAAACACTTACTGTATACCTAGAAAATGAATATCTATAAATTGGTAGAATTTCACACTTCTTCTGACACAGAGCTGCAAACTTCCAAAATAAAAAGGGAAGTCAACAAACAGAAGTTTAGCACAAAAAAAAATCCTCTGCTCAGATGTATGCAATTGAGAGCCATATGCTCTCTGACTTTTTGTTTGGTGATCAAAGCAAAGCACATGAATCAGGAAGAGTATCTCAGTTCAAATGAGCCTTCTGGCCAACTAGGTCTACATCACTTCCCCATTATTGAGGATGGTTGAATATACCATTCCCAAAAGGTTTGACAGATGTGGAAGTTCCCAGCAGAGCTAGTAGGCATATGCTGGAAATTCCAATTGCCTTAATGAACCCAGCAAAGGATGGTCCCAACATTATCAGGCATGTTTGGAGAGTAAATATATTAATGATGTAATCTGGCTCTCTTGTGCTACTCTGGAGCTGTGTAATATTGTTGCCTCCTGGATATAATTCTGTAATATTCAAATACACTTATGGCTTTTCTGAAGGTCAGCAAGATTGGATTCATGCAGGCCTTGAGGGGAATGCTGTTCCAGAGGGCAAGAGCAGTAAAGAGAAAACATGCTTTTTGAGTTCATAAGATTATATTTCTTCAGTGAGAGAACCAAGACCGTGCTGATCCTGCTGGATCTTATCAGATGGGTAGAGACAATAGGAAAGAGGCAACCTTGCAAATAACTAATCCCTAAGTCATGAAGGGTTTTATTTATAATCATCAATACCTTAAAAAGCATCCAAAAAGCAACTGTCAGTCATCACAGCTCATGTAGTAGTAATATCATATGGACCTTTCAAAGTATACTCATAACAATTTGCATCATCTGACTGTGAACCAGTCAGCTCTGTGCAAAAGTCATTGCAATAGTCCAAACAAGAGACTTAAGACAGAGTGATTGTGAGTTGGGCCTCCCCATTCAAGAAATTGGGCAATTGGTACATTTTGATACATGAATATGGTGCAAAGGTGATCCTAGATACATTTGCCACCTGCTCTTCAAACAGGAATCATGAGCTTTCTATTCAAATGAAAAAAGTGTATGCTCTTCTATCGTGTTTAGGATGAATCATAGAGGTTAAGGAAGCAGTTTGATTGAAGTGAGAAAATAGAATGTTACACAGCTCTGTGTTAAAATCTATTCTCCAAATCAAGCGCTTTCGTTTTGGCAGACCTAATATGATAACATGAAAAAGCAGTTGTTATTTTAATGTGAAGATTCTTCACATAGATAGAAAAAGTACAACAAGGACAAAGGAAAGGTAACTTAAACCAAAGGGAATAAGCATGCTGAAAGATTTGTCTGTTCTATTCAGTCCTGCTTGATTGCATTTTACCTCCATATTTTTTCCTGTTGACAAGCAAAGCTTGAAAGTAATAAGTGCTGCATGAATTAAATACATCACAGTTGACTGCTTTGATACTGGAGAAGCTTCAAACCAATCTGGTTCTATCAATGTGCCGCTATTGATTTCTGTGTCTTGACAGAAAATGACTAAAAAACAAATTATTGGTAGGGGGCAACCTAATAACAGTTAATTTTCTTGTTACATCTCTTTCTCATTCAGCTAAAATAATGCTGAATTTGTATTTTATCAGCAGTGTTAAAAGACTCTCATCAAAGGACTAGCCCTGCATTGTCAGAAATGGGGCTTGTTGACTTCATTCTAGGCATATTTGATTTTGACATGATCCCTAACAAAAAACAGAATGTTTTTGCCTGTTTATTTACAAACGATATTTCAGAAGAAAAATATTGTGCATTTTGTTTTTATCTTTTGTCAACTCTGTTCTCTAAATTGAAGGTACATTCAATACAGATCTGTTCTGTAGTTTTCAAATGTGTTTCCAGAGAGGATGGATTTTTCAGGAGTTCTCATAAAGACTAATGTTATTTCTGCCATTTTCAGCTTTTATCCTGCAATATTTAGCCACAGGTGAGTTTGGGATGCATTCTAGATTAGAGTTCTATGTTTTAATAGTAGGGGTGGAATATTATTATGTATATTCACTAAGGTCATTCTGGATGAATTCAGTGGGATTTATTCAAGGATGGTCTTTCAGTTCTCACAATGAAAAGGAAATTCATCATTCCAAAAGTAATGAAAAACAAGATATAAATCTGAAATTTATCTGCACATGTGAACTTTGGAGTAACCTTTACAGAGAATGTTTTAGATGCCAAAAATAAATTGCTTCACATCTTGTAAAACTGGTAAATTTCCTGAAATTTTAGCTATGAGGTAAAGTCTTGTTCCTCATAGGGACTGCTACAGTGAAGAGATTCAGAGATTTTGTCCTGTCAATTATTTTCTTCAAAATTAACTTATTTTAGTTTGATAGATATGTTGATACACTGGAAAACAAATGGACACCCTAACACCATCACCACTACTGTTTGTGAAACAGTGGACAACCTAGACGGCTGTTGCAAGAAGATTACACAGATTGATTACAAACAGTGGCATGACAAATTAGCAACATTGGAATCTCTGCAAGAAATACCATTTGCCTTCAAGCAAGGACTGGTGGAACCACAAAACAAAGTAATAGAAAATGAAGAAACTAAAGTTTCAGGGACTTTAGAATTCAAACAAGCAAGCACCTTTTATTTAATCCCCCAGGTTTAACAATTGTTGATAACAGACAAAATGTCTAGATAATGGATGTTGCAGTATCTGGAGACAGGTGAAGATGATCTTCATGATTTTTGAATGAAACATTGACTAGTTTACACCACTAATTGCCTAGCAATTTAACAACCTACTGCAAGAAGACTGAAGTGAAGATCGGTTATCTGGCAAAAGGTATCTGATAATGAAAGATGCAACTAAAAGGGCAGCACTAGACAACTACAGACCAATTGACTGCTTACCAACAAGTTTCAAATTGCTGATTGGTGTGGTAGCTGATTCAGTCCAACAGCATCTAGTTGAAAATAAACTCTTTTCACATGAGCAGAAAAGAAACTGCTTAAATAGAAGAGGGACAAAATATCAGCTCCTAACTGAACAGATGGTTTTGGAAAACTACAAGAAAAGACCAAATTGAAGATACCTTGGATTGATTACAAGAAGGCATTCAACTCCCTGCCAAATAACTGGATAAAGTGCCTAGAAATAACAGGAGTCAGTAGAAACATTAGAAGTTTTATGTGAAGATCAATGGTACAATGGAAGACACAGTTGCTACTCAGTTGTGATAGATTGGGAGAAGTTAATACCAAGAGAGGGATCTTTCATTACTGTATTGATACTTCTAACACCATCAGACAACAACTTCTGCTTATCCCAGCTCCTTGGGAAGAACTCAAGAGGTAGATAAAAATGCGAAATCCAGTCTAAACATCTGACTGGCTGTGCAATGAATTGTAATAAGAATAGTAATAGTAGTAATAATAATGATAGTCTTTCCAAGAATACCACACAAATGTGTCCAGGAACTCACTAGGAGTCAAGTTCAACTAAAAGATTTTACTTTTTACTACTAAACTTTATACAGAAATAAATCTAAATCTCTACAGTGTGTAATATAAGACACAAATAACCTGTCTGTGCCTAAGTTAACAACAAAAAAGTCTTTTCTGGCCTACAACTCTCCAGATATGTTTAATACTAATATACATGCACATCATGCAGCTGATGAAGAAGGAAACTGAAATATAAAACATATTTCCAGTTGAAGAAAGCTGAAATAAAGGATGCTCTTTAAGAAAAGACTCTTCCCTGGCAGCTGTCCTAATAAAAGACTGTAAAATAGATCAGATAGCCATATTTATTTTTTCCATGTAGGATTGCAAAGGATTTCAGATTTTGCCCTTCTTTGCATGGAAAAGTACTAAGGCTTGAAAAAATATTATCAACAGCTCCTATAATCAATACCTGTATTTCTTGAAATACAAATAACAACTCTGTAACCCCACAAGATCAAAATAGGAAAAAAAAAATCCTCTGCATTTATTCAGGCTTTTCCACACAAGTATCCAATCTGTCCAAGAATTTCACATTAATCTTGTTGCATAACTCTTATTCTCAAATAAATCAGATGTTAGTTTCTCTTTGTCACTTTTCTTTTTAATCACATAATTTACCAAATTTTCTTCGAAACAAAAGGTTGCTCTTATTTTGGTACATTTTTGTAATTATTGTCACAGAATGATTCTTAAGATTTTATACTAAAATCTACTTGCTAATTTTCTCCTTACTAATTAAAGATATTTATCTCAAAATGTTGTATACTGTAAAGGTTTGAAAGTTGAAAGGAAACATTTATTTACATATGATAAAATCTTTCAACAGCTTTCTACAGCTTAATAATCTTTCAGAATTAAAAGCCTGGCTAGAAATTCTAAGAGATGATGCCCATCATCTCTGGAAAGCAGTTAGCAGAAGAGATTGTAGGCAATCCTTAAAATAACTTTAGAATTACTGATTTTTCTTTACAAGTTTTGTAAAGAAAACTTTCTTTACAAGAGGATCAGATTTTACATTACAATATCTTTTTATAGTGAATAAACAAGTGCCTTTGTATCTATGTGTCAAGTACTGCATGAAATGTGCATCCTGCAGTTCAGTTCTCTAAGGATGGAGGAAATTGGCTAATGTCTGGATTCAGAAGGTAGGAGATGTCCATGTAACACCAATGCCATAAGTATATTGGGAATCAAAAGCCAATCCAGAAAAAAAAGTCATAGTAAAGCAATCCAAAGACCTTAAAAACCTACAGGGATTTGCTCATGAACTCACAAAGACTCAAGTTTGAC
>JANHZU010005640.1:323288-342653 GCA_032468055.1 Acrochordus granulatus | reverse complement strand
GAACAACCTCTGTTGTTCAAATATATTTTGAACTTGAGCACTCCCATTCTTTGTACAAGCACAGAACTGTATTGCCATACTGATATTTTGAATCAGGCCCTTTGATTGGTTTTTGGCTTCTGTGAACTTGGGTGCTTTGATATCATTTTTATTGCTAACATGATTGGATTTAAGAATCAAGTTCAAGAATAAAAGGGCCTTGACCCCTGGGACCTGTACAAATCCCTGCAGTTTTCTTGGCAAGATTTCAGAAGTAGTTTGCCATTTCCCCTAGCCAAGGCTGAGAAAGAGTGACTGGCCCAAGGTTACACAGCTGGTTTTGTGTCAGCTGCTTGCTCTCAGATTTAGGAAGAAGGCAAATAGCAAACTTCTGAAAATCTTGTCAAGAAAACTGCAGGATCTAGTTCAGGCAGTTACCAGGAATCAACACTGATTCAAAGGCACAAATTAAATAAATAAATAAATTTACACTTAAATCAGAATAAATGTTTAGTAATATGGTCTGAGCTTAATACAGTGTACAATCAATATGGTAATTTACATTATATAGATCAGTTTTCAACACTCATTTTTAGCTTAAGTTCTATAGTGATTCTTAAACCCCATAATATAATATTTCATTTATAAATAATTATAATTTAATAAGCTACAATTTCTAAATAAGCTCTGGTTTATTTATCTGTATGTATTTTTCATTCTTTTTTCATCATTTCTCTTGAATTTGTTTATATTTGTTCAAAGTATTTGATGAAAAAAACAAACATAAAAATGTAATTTCTTAACATTGAGTAGAAAGTTACTTGATCTAAATAGCCTCTTCCAACTGTATGATTCTATGAACTTCTCAATTTATTTTTATATTCTGGTTAGAAATGTTTAGTATTTAAGTATAATATTTTATACTACTGATTTCTGAATTGAATACATACTATATATAAAAAATCACATAGTTTTTTTTCCATTTAGAATTCTGTAATGTTAATTAGGAATTATGGACTTCGTAGGCTAAATAAAACTGAAAAATGACTTGATTAGAAAAGACCACTGTCAACTAAATGGCTTTAATGTGATGACCCTGAAGCAACTGCAGATGAAAATAATTGAGCAGAAATTTTCACTAATTCCCTAGTATTATAGTATTATATACATACAACATTTATGACATATATTTGACTTGTTTTTTAGAATCAATAATCTAAAAATGGAAAAAGGACTGATCTATGATCTACCACTCTGATACTTTGTACTCACATGCCCATCTTTATTTTAGGAGGAAAGAAAAGCAAAATACCTGTTTCAATGAAATTCAGTCATATAGAGCCGGTTTGATGTAGTAGTTAATTAAGGTGTTGGCCTAGAAATCAGGAGACTACATATTCTAGACCTCCTTAGGCAACTGTAGTTCATGTAGATCACCTTAAGCCTAAGCCCTATGATCCTAAAGAAAATAAAATTGGTTCCATTACATTTATGATAATATCTGGGGAAGGGAAATGGATCAATTACTTGAACCAATGCTAGTGAGAGCTCTATTTTCTTTTCTTTTTTCTTTTTAGTAACAAGACAGGTCTCAGGAAAAAGTGTCTGGACCATCTATAAGGACCCAAATTGTTGGATCACTTCCATTTCATTTCCAAATATAATATATTTCATGTTTTTATTATGATATATTGTGTCACAGACAAAGCCAAAGTCTACTCACTGCAATCTCAAATCAAAGTCTGTCATTTGTACATCTATCTGGTATGGTACAGCAACCATACAGACAGGTACCGAGTCCAAAGTATAGCCAAGATAGATTGCAGAAAAGATGGTTGCAACTAACCTGCTCTCCATAGAGGACATGTATACTGAGGTCAAGAAAAGGGGTAGAATATATCTCAAGGCCCCTCTCACCCTGGACACAATTTGTTTGAATCTCTTCCCTCGAACAGGCATTGCATACTAAAACTACTATTGTTTCCCTGTGCCATAATTTAATTTAATACTTGATTCATGCTATATGATCATGCTACATGATAGAATACAAAGGCAGATAATTCTAAATTAACCCAGAAGTTCTGTCTAATCTGTATAAATACATATTAATTCTATACTTTATAATACTTCCTTTCTACTGGCTGCACACTTACTGCTGAACAACTAACATCTGTTATTATTTTATACTGTTGTCTTGCAAGTATACTGAGAACTGCTGTACTGGAGTCAAATTCCTTGCATGTCTAACTATGCTTGGACAATAAACTATCTGAGTTATCGATCACAACTAAAGCTAAGCTCTAGCTCACTGCAATCTTAGCTAAATGAATTTAAATGGGAATGCAAATGGGAAAGGTCAAGAATTTATAGTATCTTAAAGCCTGTTACAAGCAAGACTATAGTCTCTAAAACTCAAAAGGGACTTGGGGGTCTGGAAGAGATCTGCTATACAGAGTTGATGGAATTGATTTCATGGTTTGGTCTATCTAGTGAGATTGACAAATGACTCTGAAATTTCTAAAGTAGAGCTGTTCATTAGTAAAGCCCTTCAAATTCCAATCTTTAATAAGAAATTAATCAAAGGAATAACAAACGTATCTGCTTAAATTCCACTAGGTTTGTTGACATTTCTAACAGTTGCCTTTATTAAAAATTAAGTGCACAATATACCTCAAAGACGTTTTTTCACCAAGGATTTAATTACTACCACTGTCTGGTCTCCATTTTAAGAAATATTTTATGGTGGAGTTCAGATTACATTAAATGTAATGGAATTAATGCTGATAACCTCTCTTATAGTATAGATTTATTCCCATGACATATAATCTCTCATATATTTTGTTAGTAAGTCATCAGACAATGAGATCTTTGCTCAATTGTGGAGAGATAGATAAAGGTAGGAAATATAACTGTTCAAATTCTATAACCTTGGGCTCAATTGCACATAAAATGATTAAATGCATTTGATTTGCAAAACTGTCATAAAATATTCCTTATGGGGGTAAGCTCTGAGTCAGAAACTGCTACTTCTGTCAGAACAGCATAGAAAAATAGCCCAGAGGAAAACTCAAAATCATCAGATTCAGTTTATGTCAACATATAGTTGTTAACAGAATGAAACAGCTTTGAAATGAGAAGGGAGTAAATCTGCAACAGTTAGAGAGAATGAAAGGTTTTGGAAAAGCTTTCAGATTCTTTAGCTTTTACCTTGAAATGTAGTTTTACAAAGATACAAGAAACAGATTATCCATTTATTTATATGCCCAACAATGCGAAAGACAACATCAGAAAATAAAACAAAAACAAAAACCCATATTCAGATCCTTTATGGCAGTTGTATCTATTTTTCAGAAATAGTTGTACATGTTGCTGGATTGCAGGGAAGAGACTAATAATGATTGAATACTGAATAATATGATTTTGTTAATAAAAATGAGTATACTTCTTTGTCTATAATCCAAAACCAATAATAAAAGTAATATATAGCAAGTACTGTAAACTAAAGAAAAAATAAAAATACATAAAATGCCTGAAATAGTTAATAATGTGAAAGAATCCATAGAATCAATAAGGATTTTGCATCCTTCTTTAGAGGTTTCTGAGAATTGATCATCTAGGAGAGCAGTAATCTCATAACTGAAAAAGTTTATATTTTATAAACTGCAACTGCAAACAATAAATTATTTCCACACATAGTAATCAGATTTTTTTAAAAAAATATGATTTGTTTGTAGCCCCAAATGCACAATTTTTTTCGCACTTGTTCATTTGAAAAACCCATTATCTAAAATACTAATGTATCTATCTTTCCTTCTTCATACTATTCTATCCCAATTTCCCATCAAACTAAGTTAATGGATCAGTGCTTCACAACAAGAGACAAAGGGCTCATCAGAATAGAAGACACAACGCTAAACATCTGGCTAGCTGGTAAATGATGCACAGAAGCTTTTTTCTTGAGACTCAGAGAAATTGACTACAATCCTCTTGAGATCTCTTGGTAAGATATGATGCCCTACATAATGTCTGCTGCCAATGAGAGTCCTGGCAGAGTATCTTGGCAGCAAAGGACACATGGAGCATCATCTCCTGTATTGAATCAGTCTATGTAGCCAAGGCCCAGAACATCTGGCAGAGAATGAAATCCCATGCAGTATTTACTGTCAAAGAAAGGCTGATAAATCCCAAGTTTACCAAGCAGAAAGCTCTGCTACATTTTTCATTTTATAAGAATGTTTTTCCCTAAGGAAAAAAGTGCTATAAACTCTGACACTGAAAGGTAGGCTGAAATAAAGTCTCATGGAAGTCTGGAATACTTAGTAGCAAAATGAATTTATAAGTATTGTATTTTGGACTGTGAGGGAGTGGAGCCTTCATTTCTCAGATCCATTTTGAATATTCACAATTCCCAGGATTTCTATCGGATCATAAAGATATTTTTAAGTTATTAGAACATGTTGAAATGCTCAGTTTTGTACCATAATTTTTAATATAGTCAAGAAAGTCTGTTTAAAGCTGAAATGAAATCACACTCCTGGGCAGGTTTAGCTTGCAGTAGGCTGCAGGGAAATAGTTATTAAAAAGAATTGAATGCTAAAAGATTTTGCTGTAAACAGAAACCTTCTCATGACTTCTCTGGAGTAAGGTTTTTAAATACTAAGCAAGCTTCAAGATGTTTTCAGAAGCATGATATAATAGAGATGTACAAAACAGTTGTTTTAAGGGCAAAACAGCTGTTTCATATTTGAGATGGATTCTTCTGATAATTTTGGTAATATTTTGATCTTGAAACATACGTTGAAGCAGAATAGTTTCAAGCTCAAAGCATCGCCATATGATCCCGGCAGGGCAATGTGAACTCCAGATGTGTAAGGCTAGTATTTTGATTCTACACTTACACTACAATTACATAGTATTTTGGTATCATGGGTGCACTGATGTTGTTAACTCCAAAATGCAGGATAATTTATAAAGCAAAATCTAGGCAATGTCAATCTACTCAGACTACTATTTAGTTCCATATATTATCCTTCTCACACTAGAATTTTGTGTTAGCATATATCAAATTTATATATGTACACAGAGACACACATTATCTTAAGTTATACTCAACTGTCTATTTATGAAATAGACATATTTTAAAAAATTAAAAAACATATGTGAAAAAATTAAAATCCTGTTAGATAACCTGAATTTTTTCATTTCTTACATATATGTAGTTATAGTACAATAGATATAATTTTTTTTCAGTCAACCCCTGAAGAGCCCACAGGTTTTCAAAAACTGCATAAAAGAGAATTAATGACAAATCCTTTGTTCTGAATGTACACAATCAGCTTTAGAATAAGAGACCAAATAATATATGAATTCATTAATGTTAATATTTTGCTTAATGTTTTATAAATATTTGAATATCTATACTAAGCATTTTATGTATGCATTTCTAGTTGCATCTATCATAAGTGAAAGCAATCCAAATTACTTGATTCATGCTTCAGGGGAAAAATGTAATTCAATCAGGTATTCAGTCAGTAATAAATTAAGAATCAGAGAAATCTGGGACTGGAAGGAATTTTATTTATTGGATTTATATGCTGCCAAAATCAAAGGACTCTCTGCAGCTTACAATAAAACAATAAAAATCCATAAAAACCATTAAAAACCTTAAAACAAAACAATGTTATAGACTGTTAAAAAAGACATTAAGCTATTAAAGACATTAAGCCTTTGAGATATTTGAAGAAAGACATATTATTCTCTTATGCTTTGCTTCTCAAGACAAATATATGGATCTCTTTCAATTATTCAACTTCAATAGCATGCAAGAGAAAAAGGCACCTATCTCAAGTATGTTCTGTAGGTCCTACAGTGCTTCTAGCCACCAAAGACCATCAAAGTATTTATAGAAAATAAAATGATGACTGACTCAGTCCAATGTTTTGCTTTATAAATTGTTGTTTGTTTTTATTTTTTGGTGATTGATTGCCTTGGGATTGTAAAAACATCCTCAAAAAATTCAAAATGTGTCCATTTACAAGAAAAGGTGGATGGACCTTGCTTCAAGTTGTCTACTGGAACCTGTAAGTGCACCTTGACAAACCAGGTTAGGGTTGAATTATTACCTATGTACCATTCAAAAAAAGCATAAAAACTTATCAACCCAAAAACAGAAATTCTTTTATCTTAAAAGAATGGCTTGTGTATATTTTTTTAAAAAAATCCAAAAGATTAATGGCTACATGTTACAATGGATGATATAACATGTTCTCAAGACATCATAAAAGTTTAATGTTTGGAAAGATGCTTATTGTCATATGGAAGATTTTTATTTCTTGAAAAATGAAAACCATCTAGCTATTTAACATCCAAAAAAATCAAAAACACTGATCAGTCCAAAAAAAGGAGGGTTAAAGTTTCAGGAAGTTAAGGATCTACCTCAATCAGTACTAGAATTTTGTTCCTTTGAAAGGACTACTCATTAAAATCTAAATTGCTTTAAAAACATATTGCTTACTTATCATAAAAATTATTAAATAAAAAGATAAGAAAATAAAATAAAAACTTCTCTTCCCCAAAATAAATTGGGCTTTGATCCATCCATTTTTGAAATGCAATCCTTTGCATCAACATAAAGCCCTCAACAGTCCTTAAACCAATGAAACTTAAGGAGTCTGCTTTAAAGCCTAAGCAGACATTCTGTTACTGGGCAATATCATTCTTCAGCCAAAACAGTTCTGTTTATGAAGCTGTAGGGAACTCATTTACTCTTCCACATTAGGAAGCATGATTTATTGAATGGCAGAAAACTGTGCATCAATTTCTTGGTGCAATTACTCACAAAAAAACACAAAATAGCCAAATAATCACAGATCAAAACTCACTTAAAGCTTAAGACAATGAAAGGAAGGAAGAATACATCCTGAAGACAATTACTGATGAGTTTGAATAAGGCCTTGGGTAAAATATCTACATATAAATCCAACGTTTAGCTATCCTCACCTGTTTATTTTGATCTATTATACTTTTAAAAGAATCAAGCAAGAAAGAATTTCATTGAGTCTCAAATTTATGTCAAGTCTTTTTTTTAACTTAATAAAAGTTAAGTTAATCAGCCTTTATCAAAGGTTGCAAATGAAATTTGCCTCTTAACTTTGCAATACAGCTTAAAACCCAATAGTGAAGAAATCCCTGGCTAAGTTTAATTGCTTTTCAAATCCTAAATGAAAACCTGTTTCTTCTAATTTCTTCACCAACATCTTCTAGTCCAACAATTTGCAGACTTCCTGTTGACAACAGAAAAAGTGCAATGAGGAGTGCAGTAGGAGTGTTCAGAGCTTTACATTGGAGAAACCAAACAGCCTTTAAATAAGAGGATGGCCCAACACAGGAGAAGCAACACCACAGGACCAGAATCAGCAGTTTATCTTCATCAAAAGGAAAAAAGACACTCATTTGAAGACAATAATGTTGGACAGAGAAGATACAAAATCTGTCCTCTTGAGAGAGGAGTGAAGGAATCCATCTATGCCAGAGGAAAATCCTTCCCTCAATAGAGGTGGAAGCTTCAAACACAACTTGTTCCCCATTTTTCATGCTGCTCCTTCATTAGTCCCCAGGAAGATTAAGATCACTTTGCAGGTTCACCAAGGAGATCACACTTAACAACCCACTTGGGGATAAGTAAGGAATTTAGGAGCTGAACATCTACATTCCAAAGACTATCTATTCACACCTCCTGTTGTCCATCTAGCGAAGCTAATCAGGTTAAGTGAGAAATGAAGCCACTCTGGAAGACATATATGGGGTCCTCTAACCAACTTTTTCTCAGACTAAAAAAGCTACTTGGATAAGCAGTGAAACATCTCAAATCAAAAGAAGTCCAGTTGCCAAGACTCAACCTCTAGACTTTGTTGCCATTCAAATATTTTCCAAATTTCAGTATTTATGAGGCAGTTATTTATTAAGCCATACAAAACAATATTTTTGTCATATAGGAATATTCTCATTCTCCTAAATATTGCTGTCAGTTCATCAGCTGAATAAAATGGAAGTGTAAAAATATTGGAAACTGGATGTTCCATGTTCTCAAAACCTAAGGAAAATTCATGAAAGAAGATGTATTCTTCTTTCTGGTATTCTTGCCAGATGCCCAGAATGTGCTTATAATTTTGGAAAGATTAATGGTGAAGGTAGGAAAGGTGGCTAGCTGCTTGCTGGATACTGAATCAAACCCATCCCAAACTGGACTAGGAATGCATCAATTTTAATTGGCAACAATTTTGTCATTCTTCTGAATCTTTTATTAGAATTTTTCCATCAACCTATAGCAGTCAGTGGTATGAAATTTGAAATCATACTAAATTATATATTTTAGGTCCTAGTTTTTCATATTTCAGAACATGTTGAAACTATACTGGACAGAGCAATTAAGACTATTGTTTGACTATACTTACAATAACTGAAGAAACTGATTGATTTGCTATGGAATTCCAGTACATTGAATCCATTCTTATTTTTCCCATAAATTCATTGAAGTTATGAATGGCTAAATCCAGACATTTGTACCTAATACAGATTTGCATGTGGTTTAAATACTAGGGCAAAAATGTTAAGAAAAAATTTACACTAACTAATAGTTAATTAAATAGGTGTATGCAATACAAAGTATAATTAAAATTGTCTAGAATGTCACCATAAAGAGTCTAAGAAGCTGTGTGCATATCCATTTTTTTTAAAAATAAAATTCTCATCAGCTTTGGCAGCAGCTCTGATTTTCTTCACAATGAAGAACGTTCCAACATAATTCCACTTCTGTTTAATACAACTAATAATAATGTGATGAACTGCAGTGTAATTCTTTTCTTTAAAAAATCCTACATAAATTATAGGACTAATCCTCAAATTACGTTCTCGGAAAATTGATATATCTTAAAAAGAAAATATTATATTGAAACACAGTATACAGTAGTTTATTCTGTAGATAATCTTTAGGTTATGACCTGAATTGGGACTGAAATGTCCATCACTCAGCGAAGCGGTTACATCATTGCCACCCTGCCTCCCCTGCTGGTTCCATCCCACTGCCTCCCCTCCAGCCAGGCCTGGTGAGCTACCTTCAGCAAATGAGACTCCACGGTCCTGCTGTACTTCCCCCGCCCGTGCATGCCTCTCCCAGCACTTGAATCCTGGACCTGTAGCAGGAGGAGGAAGACGTAAAAGTCAGGTAGGGGCTGCAGCAATGGNNNNGGGGGCAGCAGGGATAAGTGCAGAGTGCAGGGCAACCAAAAGAGCAAACATGGGGAGTAGATGGATGGGTGGGTGTCATTGAAGCAGAGTCAATTTGTGCAAAGCTGGAACTCTGACTTGTGTAAATGCGGGGCAGTGGCCGAACACCCAAATTTTGATTATGTGACTGTGGGAGTGGGATCTTTGAGGACTGATCGTAATTTCAGCATTGTATGAATGGTTGTAACTCAAGGAATATCTGTAAAGTGTGCATGGTATTCTTTGCTTTTTACATACTGCACTAATAAATGATACCATTAGAAATAAACTACATAATTAAAAGTTAGCAAGGAAAAATCTGGAAAGGAGGCTTATTTTTTGTTAATCATAACACTGTATTAATCTCTAGAATATACATTTGCTTAAATTAATCACAAGTGGCAATAACAATGGAGGTAAGTGAGCAGGAAAAATAATTAACAAAAATTAGCTTATTATATTCTAATACACTTTTAATCTTTCAACAACTAAATTAATTAGCTAGTATAATCTATATGCTAAAAGCATCCAGCTGATTAAATTCAGTTGCAAAAAAATGTTGACACGTTATTTTAAGAAAATCTTATCCTCACAGTTAATCATGGCAAATCATCTTGATCTTCTATGTAGCAGTTTCTTTGTCACAAAATATGCGTAACGAGATCTCTTTAGGGGACACTTGAATGGAATTTAATTTAGATGGTTGAAAGTAACAACTTCCACACCTGTTCTTATTTTCTCAATAAAAAGAAACTCCTACTACACCAAGCTTTTTGGACATGTAAGATGATAGTGTTTTAAACCATTAATATTAAATTAATATTAAATAAAGGACAAACTCGGGGACGCAAAATACAATAAACAATGTAACCAACAAATAATTCTTGGATAATAATAAAAAACAAGATATATTACAACTCAACTTTCTTTATCCTTATAATTAGACTTTTGGAAATTCTTCTTTTCAGACTTACAATGAATATTCACACACTACTATGCATATGCTGCAACAGGTAAAATAATCACTTTATCTGTAAAGAATTATTCAGAAAAATGATTCCGCTGAATAACAGGCTAAATTGATTTAAACAAGGATCATGTAGGCAGTTTAAAAGCAAAAAACAAACAAAATTTTAGGAGTAACAAAACTAGAAAATGTAGATTATTTTAATTGTCCAATGTAATGCCAGTCTATATTCTTAGCTGTTCAGATGCTAGACATAAATTTGGAAGGAAGCTCAGAAATAAAACTGGTTATCCTTTTTATCTTAAGGGTTAAGTATGTATGATTTTTGCATTCTCTCCTCCAACTGGTACATTCTATAGGGAAAATGATACACCATTAGCCAAACTGCCAAGTTAAAGTAGTGCTGGAACATGCTGTTGCACAATGGTGATGTTAGTGAGGATGCTTTAGAATGAGGAGATCTTGGAATAAAGAAAAAGACTTCTCTTTTACCTTGCCACATTGCTTTTTTCATTAAATCACTGAGGTTTTTTATGGCAAATCTATAGAAGCATAAGTCTGAGGTTTCTATGTCATGTTAAGACAGAGGTTACATTAATCACACTCTGGTGAAAGGCCACACTAGCAGTGTTCATACAATCTACTAAACTGAATCCGAGTGACTCTTCTTAGTACACTCTGTGAACTAGTCCACTCATGCTTCGATTGTGCCTTCCCGTATTCTGGGACACATTTTTCTCTCCCTTCTTGTTACGAGAAAGAGCCATGAGGATTGCCATCTCGGGACAGATAATACACTGACATTCAGTTGCTTTGGACTGTGATTTCCCTGGTTTAGGTTATTCTGGTTTAGGTTGATGGGAACAGAAATCCAAAATATTGGCCAAACATTTTTCTCACTTTGCTGACCAACGAACTAGCCTAATCACCGTGTATTCTGCAAGAGTAACAACGATGTGCAAATAATGTGCTGGTATCATTATAAAAAGAAATATTTTGTCATGGATCCCTATTTCTGAGGATGTCTAACGCTCCAGCCAGTAATATCCCAGGATTCTCTTTACTCTTGCAGACTTTTGATAGTGCTTGGACGCAGCACTAGTTCTTTCAATAGTTTTTGATATTGGTGACTACGATATCTTTCTTGATTGGCTGAAAGACTTGGAGCTTGACGCAGAGTGTTACAGTGGTTCCACTCTGACTTGGCAGTCAGTCAGAAAGTGCTGTGGGAAAGAGACATTGGGTCCCGAGTACTTTATATGTAATGCCTCAGGGTTCAGTTCTCTTTCCCTTATCCTGTTCAACAGCTAATGAAATCACAGGAGATGTAAAGTATCAACATACAGAGGATATCTCCAACCTGGTCCCAGATGGAAGTCATGACCTGCTGTCTGAAGGCTGCTTGTTTTTGGATGGGGAAAACAGGCTCAGACAGAACTCAGAAATGGCAGAGTGGTTACTGATTCAAATGGCAGATGGTTCTTCTTTTTTTTTCAACATGGCGGACAGGAGTGGATGTGGAGTGTGGAGCTCCTGCTAGTTTTCCCTGAATGCTTTGGGAGCCTGATGGAGGGTCTCCCTTTCCTCCCCCTTCCTCTCACTGCCTTAACCCCCTCTTTGATCCTTGCTTGTAAGGTGAGATGTGACCTCCGTCAGCTGTTTGGCAGTGTTGGGGATCAGCTAGTGGTGGTGGTGGCAGTGGCAAGCCAAGGCTGATCAACCACTTCAGCTCAGGAGTCTACCTTGAGCCCCTTCTTGTGCCTTTTGTTTGGGGTGACTGGCGGCAGCAGCTTCTCACTCAGCTGTTCAGTGGTGAGGAGTTTGACAGGGAGTAGCTGAGTTGTGGCTTTGATCAGCTGTTCAGTGGCATCAGGGATCAGCCATTGGACTGTTGGACAAGCCTGGTTGTCCAAGGAAACTGCTGAGCCCCTTCTTGTGACTTTGCTGTTGAGTGGTGGCAGCTGTTTCTCATCAGCTGCTCGGTGGTGAGGAGTTTGGCTGGGAGCAGCTCTCTGGCAGTGCCAGGCATTGGATGTTGGCAGCAGTGAAGCAAGGCTGGTGGACGGGGATATGGAGTGAGACCAAGGTCATGCTGGATCCCAGCTGGAGCTCCTGCAACTTGATCAGGAGCACAGGTTTTGAAAATGGCAACTATGGAACTAGTTCAATAACTATGCCTGGGCCGAAGCCAGTGCTAGAGCTAGGGTTGAGTTTGCAAAGGCTGCTGCTGGAGCAGTGCTAGCCTCAAAGGAGCTAAGATGGGCATGGCTGAGCGCAGAACCAACAGTTGCTGAGGGTATCTGCTGCCCTGTCTGTTCTGGGATGTGAACAAAACCCCCTGGATAAGATTGTGGGCAGCAATAGCAATGGTGGTGGTGGGAAATTAACAGCTCAGCCCAGCCTAAGCGGCCAAGGTCATGCTGCATTATCAGCAACACAGCCTAAAGACCAAGGGCATTGTCTGGAGAGTGTGGTGGAAGTGATTACCTTTTTATATACTGTATGTCCATTACTTCTCTCTCTCATGTACTACTTCTGTGTGACATAAACAATGATATGCTGCTGGGGTAGATATAAAGACCTTTAATGAATCATTATATGTGTATTACTGCAGATACAGTAACATTAATTATTACATCATCTCTAATACCATATTTGTTATTGATAAAAAAACTATAAAGAAAATAATTATCAAGATGCTATATAATTAGATAATTTAACACTCATTAAAGAAACCAAGAGAGTTTATACTTTAGTCTCTTATTAATTTTATAGGCCATCTTCTGATAACCAGGAATAAAGCATATGTATGTATAATCCATGTTAAGGATCAATACCATAAAAGCAAAGCCATAAAATAAGAACTACCAAAGCCACAAAACAGCTGAATCACATTTTACCAGATTAAGAAATATCAAAGGAACAAATGGTCCAAACTAGAACCAATCACAAGCATTATTCTTCCTATTTTCAGATTTTTTAGTGAAGCTACACTTAATTTTCAACCACTAAAATTAACATTGGAAAAGTTTTATTTCCTGAAGTCAAACTAGGACCAGAATTTCTAACACTTAAGTGAAGTGGTCATTAAATTGTAAATGTGGGGCAGCTGCCAAGTACCCAAATGTTGATCAGGTCACTATGGGGACTGGAACTTTGAGGACCAGTTTTAACTGCTTGTTTAACTTGTTTAGTGTTAACACTTCAGTGTGTAGTAACTTTGAACAGCATTACACAAAGGTGGATACCCAGAATGTTTTTAAAAACTTTCAGAATAGAGAACCCACAACCTCCATAGATTATGTGTTGCATGGATCTCACCATCATTTTTTTCTTTATCTGACACATTTTATTGCAATAGAAATAATGGTTTTAACTAATTAGAACACTACAGTGTCATTGGAAACAGCCATGATGGTAATTCTTTGCTGATAAACAGAAAAAAAAAAGCCAGCTGGATGACTTTGGGCCAATTACTCTCTCTCAGCCCAACCCACCTCACAGGATTATTGTTGTGGGGAAAATAGAAGAAGGAATGTTATGCATGTCTGCCACCTTGAATTATTTGAATTATTTATAAAAAAATAAAAATGGAATAAAAATTGAAAAAATAAATATTAAATCTTGCATCATTATCAACTTCACACCTTCAATATCTTCTTTTCCAAAATACCAATTTTAGATCAACACAAAAACTTACACTTTAATGAAATAATATTGTTACTGAAAGTAATGTGCATACTATACCATTTCTAAAAATAGTTCAAACATTTGTTGCCTGTAAATCACCATTTGAGGTGCCTCTTCTATATAAACCTGTCAATCACTGGGCTTCTCTTCTGATGGGGAAAAAAATGGGGGAAAGTATTTTCTGTCCTTATTGTTTTAAATCAACTATTGCACCTCATAATTACTCGAAGCTATATCCAGTTAATGACTTCCCTGAGGTATTCAATTATTTATATACTTTCTCCAGATAACATTAGTGCAATCAAGTTGACTTAAGCAATCACCTACAAAATCTTTGGGAGTAAAAACAGAGAGGATATTAGAAGACTGCAGTTATTAGCTGTCAGAACATCGATAAGATAACGGATGTTCTAAATTGTTTTGTAAAATCTGCATAGCAAAACTGTGGTGCTGGCAAAGTCAAAATGGAGACAGTAGCATTAGAAACACAGATCCTACAAAAATTTCATAGGTTTTGCCCTTTTAATGAGAATTGAACTTTTTTAAAATTCTCATCACACAATCCTGTAGAACAACAGGATATATTTAAGCCAAACTGCTGAAATTGTAAATATTCTCTTTGAGGACAAAGAAAAAGAAAACAGTGGCAGACTTTTGGGGTATGGGATATCAAATATGTCATGGTAACAGCATACAAAATGATATGGGGAAGAAGAAAATTGGAAGTTGGAAGATTTTAAATTGAGAGCAGTCTCAGAGCTATCATACTTTCAGCGGAAAGCGGTTTATACAAAACTCACAGTTCATATAGTTTCTAAACATAAAAAGTTTTAAGTACTTCCTGGCTTTAAGCACAAAAATCATATAAAATTACTGTGAACAAATCAAAACTTTATGTCTGAGATGACATTAATGATGTGACAAACAGGATGTGACAAGGAGAAAGAATGTCCATACCGTATTTGAAGCACCCTTGCCTGCTTCAGATCCAATTATTGCACATTTCTAATCGATCTTAACTGCAAACTAGGATGAAGTCCTAGTGAACAACTGATAGTCCTCTTTTAGTGAAAAGATAGAGTTTCCCCCCATATTCTCATGCCAATTTAAATCTACCTTTTCTTCCACCTTTCCACCGATTTCTTGCCTTACATTTCATGGCTCTGAACAAATATCAGTTGTTTACCTAGCTGACACCTCTGTCCTAAGAACCTAGCTAGACTCATCTCTCACAACATCTGTCAGAGATCATTCACAAGTCAGAAAATAAGTGTGATATAGTAGATGTGAAATTTTTAACGTATAATAAATCTTTCTTGATAATATTATGTAGCTTCAATAGAAGGAAAGAAACTTCTCTAGAAAATCCAAAGTCAAACAGTATTTATTACAACACATTTTGGAATCTGTTATATTTATAAAAGTCAACATATGCAATTCTTGATGGGACTGGAAAGAACTGCATCTTTTGTATCTGTATAGCTTGAAATATAAATAAACTGTCAAAAAGCCAGGCTAAATTGCTAATAAGCAGGGCTTGGAAAAACATTATTTGTCTTCATAGCATTTATATATAATTTTTTTTTTTTTTTCAGATTAAGAAAAAGCTGTACTGAAAAAAATAAAGGAAATTGTTCCATATTCTGCCAAAACTTACAATATAAAAACCCATTTTTTAATATCTATTTTTATTCAAAAAGTAACAAAAATGTATACCTTACCCAATAATACATTAAACTGAAGAAACAAAGTTAAGGAGAGACCCTCCAAAAAAAATGTTGAAAAAAACAATCTTGTTCCTTAGTTTAAGTGCATGCTTGCCATGCTGAAATACTATTCTACTGTAACTAATTAATCTTCAGACTTAACTGAAGGAATCCAAATTATGGATTTATGGATTCCTTAACTAGGAATCCAAAATATGCATTATTTAAAAAAAAACTATAGCATGAAGAAAAAACTCCCAAATTAATTTACAATCATTCCTAAATTTTAATAGCAAAATAAAAATTACAAATAATCCTTTAATGTTACAGGGAATTAAGCTTAACATTAAAGGTGGGAATAAGGAGGGAATTTGTAAAGATAAGACACAACCCAAGACTTGTTTGTATCATTGTTTATTATTTTCCCTAAACAGAATGACCACTGGCAGGTGAAAAAGTAGTGGGAGCAGAAATGACTTCCAACTTCCTGCTGGCTTCCCCATTGACTTACCTTGTAAGAAACTGGCAGGGATCATTGAAAATGATGATTGTGTGACTGCAGCTGACCACAGCAATGCAGAAATACTGAAGTAGCCAAAAGTTTACCAAGTTTCAATACCATGGAGTCATGGGTCCTGGATTTTGGATGCCCATTCTATAAGTTAGCCCATTTGAGGTACATTGAGTCAAAAATGATTGTCCTATGATGCACCATTTTATCCAACTGAAGATGACAAAGAATAGAACAGACATGAGAGTTTGAATAGCATATAGATTTAAGAAACAGGAAATTGAATAGTTTTTTTTCCATCAGAGGATAACTGTCTGTATAGAAAAGGCCTTCTCCATGTCGCATTATTTGATTTTTCAATCAGTGAAATAGGTTTTTCAATTTTACTGTCTTCTTCCTGTTGTATTATATGCTTCACCATTCTTCCAAGTGTATAGCTTACTCTGGGCACATAATCTGAGCTTTTGTAAAATTTAATCTTTTTTTAAGAAGGTAGATGAAAGCATATTTTGAAAAATTATCTGTACAGGTTAAGGAAAAAAACCTTCCAGCAGATTTTTCAGGATATACCCATTTACTGTGGATAAATCTACAAATTCCCTTGTTGTAATGTATATATAGTAAATACTTCACTCAGAGTGCATTTCCTTTAATAAAATCAATACATTTGAATTCAGAGAAGCAAGATATAATATTAAAACTCTTTGTTGTTATTTCCATAAACTTTGGAATAGATTATTTATGTTAAATTATTCCTCAATCTATGATGTCAAATCCCATGCAATCTATATGAAAATGTTCCTTTGCAATATTTGTCTTAGCTGTCACACATCCTATTTTATAAAGATCCTCCTTTAAAATTTCCTTCAGAGAAAGTTCAAAGCAGCTATCCTTTAATGTCTTCATTATTTAAATTCTATTTATTACTTTCCAGATTCATTTGATATAGGTTCTTTTAGAATATGGGCTACACCAAGGTATTCAGCAGCATTTTCTTTGGAAAGGATTGCCGTCAGCAGCTCAGTTTAATCAAGTTCTTTGCCTGGATCACAGTAAGCCATCCTAGCTTAACGAATCGTCCTCTCTTACAAATCTAGTTGAACCAAAACCCCCAAACCTGTCCTCCTTTAAAAAAACCCTGTAATTAAATTTCCTTTTGAACTGGTCAGATAATCTGAAATAGGATCTGATGAAGTATGCAGAAAGAAATCCAAATAATATAGTAATTCACATAAAGATTTCTGAAGACTGATGCTTATCTTTAAAAAACAATATCTTAATTGGAAAATTAAGTTTAGAAAGTCTGAATATCTGAATAGCTGCATGTGAAGTAAAAGAATTAAATACAATGTACTCTGGCAGAATATCTACAGGTAGACCTCACTTAATGATTGCCCTGTTTAACTAACAGTTGAAATAATTTTACAACCAGTTCTCATCTTTACAACCACTGTAGTGTCCCTGTGGTCATGTGATCAGAATTTGGGCTTGTCACAATTGGCAGGTGCTTACAACCGTCACAGTGTTCCAAGGTCAAATGTTTTTGGTCACATGATGTTTTGCCTAATGAACTGCAGTGAATCATTTAACAACTAAATGTGGATTGACACTGTAAGTCTCTCATGGTCATATATTGTTTAGAGCTTAGAGATTTGTGGTCTTTAAGCGAGGACTATCTGCATTTCATTGCAAAAGAAAGACAAAGGAACAAAGGCAAAACAGAGTAACTGGACCTGTTTATAGTTCTGAGAATATCAATCTAACTAATTAGAAACATGCCAGATATGTAAAGGAGTTGAACAGGGGAATCTCTGCATTGACTATATTTGTTGCCACTAGTAGAAGTTGGTTATAAATGTACAATAAGGTAATGTGAATTTTCTACATTCCAAATTTTTAAAATTCTAAAAATCCCTGACCACATATATGGCCCTGGTCATTTTGCATCTTCATCCAATCTGCATTATTCCCTATAAATTGATTGAGGATCTAGCCAACAAAAGTGTATTCACCACTGAATTAAACTTTGATAAATTTCTGCTAGTTCTTAGGTTAGAAAGGAAGTAAAGATGCATGTTCCTGCCACCACCCATCTCTTCATTTTGGCCAAAAATGGACATTTACTTCAATAATATGACTGGAAAGGTGTTTTTCAACTCAATGAAATTGATACATATTATATACTGTATTGTAGGTTCACCTACTGAAGCAGTATAGTTTTTCAAGGCACACTATAACCTGCAAACACAGAACATATAGCTTGTCCTGTCATGCAGTTAAAAATAGAAAATAATTAAAACACTCAGTTATGAGGACTAAATTCTATAGCTATAAAATGCTTTGCAAAAAAAAAGATGGAGGAATAGTCGTACCAAAAATACAATATGGTAACAAATGTAGAGGTATGAGCTGCCCGAGCAGAACCACAGCAAACTGGAGCCCAGAGACCACCTGCTGCTGCGTGCCGCCCCTGAGAAAGATGGACCAAAGCAGCAGCTAGAAGATTGGACCATTGAGAACAGCCAATGGAGGAAAGAGCTGCTGCCTGGAGGGGATGGGGAAGCTACCACTGCTGCCAAGGAGGTAGTGGAGGAAGAGGTGGACAGGAGAGAAGAGGAGGTTGCCGTTGTCCCAGGGCAATGAGCAGGATGGCAATGAGCAGGATGGAGGAAACCCAATGAGGAGGGCAATGAGCAGGATGGAGGAAACCTACTCAAGGAGGCTGCACTGCCTCTGCCAACTGCCTGTCTGCCGCTGCTGCTGCCCCTGCCCTCTTTGCCCTGGATGCTTTTGGAGCACATCAGGGAGGAGGATGTATCCTCCAGCAGCTCTGCCTCCAGCAGCTCTGCAAGTAGGCCTGGGCACCTATTTTGTATCCTGATGGTGCCGCAGACAGCAGCCTTGGTGAAGCGAGCTTATGCTATTCTCTGTGGACTACATATTCGAGAAAAGAATTCCTGGACATTGGAAGGCTCACTTTACTGTTTAATATCTAACTTCATTTATTGTTATGTTATTATTTACTGCTGTCTTTTAAGTATGCTGAGAGCTACTGTACCAAAGCCAAATTCTGTGCATGCTTGGCTAATAAAGTATATGAAATATCTGAAGTATCTTCATTTAAACAGAGGTTAAAAAGTGTTAGTACTTTATTATGCAAGATAATTTATGGAATACAGTGGTGCCTCACAAGACGAGATTAATCCGTTCCGGAAGAACGCTCTTAGCGCGAAATTCTCGTAAAGCGA
>JANHZU010005640.1:301638-314086 GCA_032468055.1 Acrochordus granulatus | reverse complement strand
AGAAGTTAAAAAGTATTAGTTAAATATAACTGAGGTTATGAAAAAAAAAATGAAATGTAATGTACTAATGAAACCTGAAACTTTTGTTTTTGGAATAACGGATAAACAGTTTGAGAAAAAAATGGAGAGTTGTTTTTATATATAGTATCTGCAGCAAGAATGGTATGTGCCAGAATGTGGAAAGAATTGAGGATTCCTACAGGAGATAATTGGCGTACAAAACTCATTGACTTGCAGAGATGCCAAAGCTCACAGCCCTCCTGAAGGACAATAATTCAAAGCAGTTTTAGGTTATTTGGAAGCCATTCCGGACTTTCTGATGAAGAAATTTACCAAATAAATTTTTGTAGACAGAGTAGATAACGAAGAATTTAAACTCAAAACTTTAAGAAATCTTGTGTAAAATGTGAATGGAAATAATTAAGATATTTATGTTAGCAATGTGTTAACAGGGGTAAAACGTGATGAACAGTATACAGTATAGCTTAATGTATCTGTAATATATAGTTTGAGAGAACAGATATGTATATTACGTTATATCATGGTTAAGAACGTTATATCATGGTTAAAATGATTGTAATGTAAGAGGGGAACATGTTCGTTGTGGAAGGATAACCACAGAGTTAGATTATATGAGTGAGGTTCCCTCCCTTTTTCCTTCTCCTTCTTCTCTCCCTTTTATTTATTTTTGTTGCATTGTATTATTTGTTCTTTTGTGCTTTGTTATATATTTTATGTTGTATTTTGTTATTTTTTATGTTTTTGAAAATTAAGAAAAATCTTAAAAAGGACATATTTGGCCACACTGAAGGTAACAATGACCTTATGGATCACTAGATAAAAAAATCTTCTGGGCAGATCTTTTATGAAGTGTCTAATTAATATGGCATGTAAGTCTCTATAAAGCACAGTAAAATAGAACTTGTCACACAACCTCCACAGCTTCAAAGTCATACCCGTGGAGGAAGTCTTTCATTGTTCGCCGTCAGTGACAGCTAAGACAATGCATCAGGTCTGACTAGGGCAAATAGTTTGCCCAATATCTATCATTTATTAGGGATTGGCATGGCATCGAAGGTAACCCTCCAAGACTTACATTGTTTTGGTGAAAAATTAGAAAAAGGAGATGAGGGGAAACTTGTGGATAATGTTTCATACTATGGCTCTACGAGTTGCATTCCTTAAATCCTTTGCGTGACCAGCCTCAGTTTTTGCAGCCAATGTTTTGTGCAGTAAAGTGAATAAAATCCTGGGTGGATTTTTCTTTTTGAGTTTTCTGATGTCCAACATGGCTATAAAATCTGGAGAACTCCACATTTTAGCAATTAAACAACAAGATTATGCCAAGAAACATAATCTTTGCTTGGGCTTTATAAACATTAGGTATGTTCGACATGATTTTAACTGACTGATACTTTAAGATATTGCTCATCATTCTGATTTCCATCAGCAAAATACTTATATGCATCACACAAAATGGGAGGAGAATCAGTTTTCTTGCTAGGATTGGTATTTATAACAATTTGTGACCTGGCATACTTGCAAAGTGCCTTGCTGTAAATCACTTTGCCTTATTTTCTACCAGATATAATCCAAATTGCATTTTTGGAGTTCTCTCGCACACGTGTTAGGAATGCAGTTGATATAGCAAAGGGTTTACTATCAGTCACCATTGTTCTTCCCCTCCATTTGTGATATTTAACTATTTTGCCTAATATTTAAGAAATTCAAGAACAAGCACTTTGTTAAAAATAAAGGTAAATATTACCCTGCCAGTCATGACCGAGTCTAGGGTGCGGTGCTCATCCCCATTTCCGAGCCGAAGGGCCAACGTTCATCTGAGGATGCTTCTGTGGTCATGTGGCTGGCATGACTAGATGCCAAAGGCACATGGACACCGTTACTTTTCCCACCAAAGTTGACAGTATCTGTTTATCAAGCACTTTAAAAATAGGTCTCCATAAAAAGGGGATGTTTTCATGGCTTTTTGAGTTTCCTGTTTAAAAAATGATTTAATGTTAGGTTGCTGTCTTTCAACCTTTTTACATTTTACAGAAGACAAGGCCAGGCAAGTTGCCACAGTATTAAAACTCTCTTGCTCTTGAGAAGTTGTAGAAATGGAATAGTGAACATAAATGACTCAAAATCGCTGCAATCTTAGAAATCCCCCTAGCAATATAAAGTTCTAATGTTTTTCCTCTGTTAAACCTTCCCTCCTACATATCATTTCATCTGTAATCACTAATTTACCTGACATAGAGTAATCCAACCTAGAACAGGCTCGAACTTGCCTATTTTGCCTGAAAAACAAATCTTTTTCACTGGAATGAAAACCAAAATATAAAAAATTTCCTCTTCCTCTCTCTTTTCCATTATCATACATTCTGGTTTCATTTAAACTATTATTCCATTACCTGTGGAAGCAGATTTTTAACTGCTGCTTAACAAAGGATATAGTAGAAAAACAGTATATATTTTCACGATAATTATAGCCTAAGCCTGATGAAGCGACTTAGTTGTAACAGTCGGCTGTTAATTTAAGAGTCATCTATTAGCCTGCATGCCCCTAGATCTATTACAAATTGCAACAAAAGACATAAGAAGTTCAAATGCATACTACAAAAAATGCAAACAACTGAGCTATATTTATTTTATGGAACTGGTTAAAGCATTATTCAGACAAAAATATTTTCTAAACACATATTTTTTGCATTGCACAAGTCTGAGACATTAATCATTTTGATTAGATAATAAAATTATGCACGCACATAATAAACCTTTGATGTCAACAGAGTACAAATAATCTGAACATCTATGAAAATCTTTTAACAGATCTTTCCAATACTGAAGCAGCAGCAACAGCAAAAAAAATATATTCAAATTCCAAGGGATTATTTTTGGTAGAGTAAATGCATGGGAACTTACACTACTAAAAGTAATTTCAACTGATACATTTTCCAATAACCATGACTTCTAATTTATTTACTATTTAATCCATTTAATTTAAGGCTTAAATGATTTTCTTTTGATTGGGCAACAAAGTCCCAAAGAAACTGCACCATCATACTGTGAACAAATTGAAGAATTTCCTTCAGCCAGAAGAAACAATAATGAATGGAGATCTGAACTGTACTGTATGTAACATCTGTACTGTTATCAGATCTTATTAATTCCAATTTATATTTCTCATTAAATATATTTTTCGTAAATTATGTATGAAAAAATTACTAGCTTAACAGCACAAAACTCTGAGATGAATTCACATGAAACTTTCCATTTTAGGCTATTACTTAAACAAATTCTCAAGTATTCTTCCTTTCAGTCCCTGCTGTTCTCAAGATCATACATCAGAAATCTAGCAGTAAAAATCTGATAATAGTTCCACAGTTTTGGAAGAAAGCTAAGAGAAATAAGTGCCCCCATAGGTTCATGCATTACATTAAGATGCAACAGAATTTGGTTTGGGAATTGTGCAAACCTAGTCAATGTGATCAGTAAATCATGGTTTGTGGGTTTAGCAATCTGTGAGTACAGCCAATTATGGTGTAGTTAAATAAGTCACAACTTTTTATCACTACACAATTATGGTGTAGTTAAATAAGTCACAACAGTTAAATAAGTCACAACTTACAAATTTCTCGCTGTGTACATTACACAGTACTGTATACCAAAATTACCAGACACAAGAACAGCTTCATATCATAGCATGTGAATACTTGACTCATGCTATATGATCATGCTACATGATAGATAGAACAGAAGGGTAAAGGTAAAAGTGACCCTGCCAGTTGTGACCGACTGTAGTGTGCGGTGCTCATTCCCGTTTACAAGACGAAGAGCCAGTGTTAGTCCTAGGACACTTCCGTGGTCATGTGGCTGGACTAGACGTCAAAGGTGTGGCTGGACTAGATGTCAAAGGTGCACTGACACTGTTACCTTCCCACCGAAAGGGGCAGTACCTATTAATCTACTCATGCTTGCGCACTTTCAAACCACGAGGAGGGCGGGAACTGAGGAGGAACAGCAGGAGCTTGCCCTGCTGCACAGCAACGCCGGATCTTGAACTCAGGTGGCTGACTTTCCAGCCGGCAAACTGAGTTCTTAACTGCTTCTGTCTAATGTGTATTCATACCTGTTATTCCATATTTTATAATACTTCCTTTGTATTGACTGCAGACTTACCAAATAACATTGTTATGTATTATCTTATACTGTTGTGTATTGATGTTGCAAGTACACTGAGAGCTGCTGTACCTGAGTCAAATTTCTTGCATGCCTAACCATGCTTGTCCAATAAAGTATCTATATTAGTAACTCCCTGAGCTCATGTTTTCTTTCCTCACTATCATACCACATTCCATTTCTAGCAAACCTTAATTCACCATATCATCCAAACTAACAAGATAAAATTATAACTTGCCCTCCAAACCAAAACATAGTGTAAAATAATGAACATTCATATGTAACCTGGATTTAACTAAGTAAATTGAGTATGTAAAAGAAAGAAATCGAGGCATTTGCAGGATGTAGTTTCAGCAATATACCATAACCTCTACTCTTTTGTATGTGGTATCATAACACACATACAGAGTGGGCAGAACCTGAGTTCATAATAATGCAATGTTGATTTCATCATTTACCTCCTATTGCTTGACCCAACCGCAGAAACTTCTGAGAAGTAGATTTGCCATTACATTTGAACCGACACCATATCATGCAAGATAACAAGAACAAAACAAAAAACATTATCCTGAATCATACATTGTTTCAAAAATAAATCCAAACTCTTGGAACATTTTAGAGATCTAATTTATTTCAAAAGTTATTTCTTTTCACACACACAAAATAAAGGTTCAAGTTTGTTGATAAGTTCAAGCCTAAAATCCAATTCCCTCCCTCCCTCTCTCTCATGCTCTCTCTTTCTGTATATATTGTATTGGCTGAACCTGGTTTCTGCCCTTACTGACAATTTATAAACCTTTGAAGCTAAAGGGAACCAGATTAAAATTATGGAAGTTCTACTTAACAATAAAAATTCACATCAATACAGGACCATCTTTTGTGTTTGCTATGAATAATGTATATTTTTCCATGTCAATTATGAAAGTTAATAAGAAAAATTAATAGTATTTTTCTTGTTTGCAAAAGTAATTTTTTTATAAAATTGAATATCTTAATAGGGTCATTAAATCTGAACTTATATACCTCTTATATGAAATATTCTACAAATTTGAAGTATGTGTATTTCCATTTCTAGCTGTAATAGCATAAGATCCTCCCTCAAAAGGCTAGCAAAATATACTAACAAAAGCCACAGTTTTTGATTAAAGAATGCAAGCATAATTAATGTTGACACATTGGAGAGGGACATCTATTTAACACTGGATAAATTATTTTCCTGAGAAAAGAAGAGATGTTGGGAGAGTAATATTGTCATAATGTGATATTGCTGAAATACTATTGATATGTGCAAAGTTTTATGTGACTGATGGGCAGCTCCAAAGGCATGACATACAAGCTCATAATACTCATAATACAGTAGCTACCATCTGTATCAGCAAACCATTAAAAATAAAAAGCAATCATGGGCTGATATATCTCCTGCCAAGATACAAAGAGCATTTGCTTTAAGATTGGGTCCATCAAGGACAGGGTTAAAACACACTATGGCTGCTTGGTACCATATAATTTTCAACTGTTTCACCATGGAGGAAAAATATTCCTCAGCTCTTTTGTCTTTTACAAAAAAAGGAAGAATTGTAGTGAAAACCAATCTATTGAAATTAGGTTACTTTAGCAGGAATACAAATATATTTATGAAAAATGCTAATAATTTCATCTGTAACTGAAGCTAATAATAATTAGATAATCAACACAGTTGTTTCTACAGCACTTGTTTGCAAATGCGTTATATTAAAATCCAACATTGAGAATACCAGTTAAGTTATATAACAAATTATTTTAAAATACATAAATGCTGACTGAAACATTGTAAATCATATACTGTATGTATATGTAGGTGTATGTAAATCACACACACACACAAGCATGCTCAGAATTCTGAAACTGTGTTTTAAGTAAAATCATCTGATTTTAAACCTGCCAGAAACTGAAAGAACAAAATACTTAAAAATTATCAGACAGCAGTAAAATTTTACTCTTTGTGTGTTATGTTGGTAGCTTCAAATAATATTTGTGTTCATAAATGGTGTATAACTTATGATTTAAAACACTGATTTATTTGTCAATATAGTGTTACACATTGTTTAGGCTTAGAACAAAAGGATGATGAAAATACATTTCTTGTTTGACAGTAATTTAATTCATGCTCAGGGCATTGGTACAAAGACATTACAAGTTCTGCCTTTAAGCAAAGCCATAGTGTAAATTTCCAAGACAATTTAATTCAGAACTATATTAGTGCTATACCGTCAGTGAAATCTATTTTCATTTAACTGTCTGGTTAGAGGTTTGACTAATTTACAAGGGGAAGGATCTTACTATATCCAAGCAATGTTTTCTCGTTTATATCCATAACTGACTGCACCCATGGAAAACAAATTAGCTATTCAGTCAGGTAACCTGTGTTCCATCTATATAGTGACAATGTTCAATTAACTTCATGACTGAATTCACACACTATGATTGGGCCAAAATGCCAACTTTCATGCCACAATGTTAGGCAATTGAAATGAAGTGATTTGTTTTCAGAAGCTTCCCATTTTCTTTGTAGAATTGGCTTTTTACTACTGAATTTCAGCAATATTGTTTCAGGATATAGGATAGTACAAAGGGTTAGGGTACAGACTGTATGAGGAATGCAGACTGAATGGTCAGAGATTAGTATGAAATGTGACTGATTATGTGCAATCAAAGCTGTATCTTTAGATCTTTACACCAATCATCATTGTAATTGATTCCCTTCACCTTGCTGCTGGTCCCTCTTTCCTTTCCCAGTATTAGAAACTTCTCCATAGAGCTAGGACCTCACATAATATTTCCAAAATATGGAAATTTGGACCTTGATTGAATTCTTCATTGATTTTTCATTGATTCATTTCCTTTTTTCTTTGGCTATCCATGGTACTTTTCAAGAGCCTTCTCTCACACCAAAGTTGAAAAACAATAGTGCTCTCTCCAGCTTCTTCAAGTCCAATTTTCACTTTTGAAGAGTGTCACAGAGAAAATCACTGCCTGAATTATTTTGATCTTTTTTATGTATAGACAGGTCATGACACCTGAGTTATCTTTTCAAAGCCTTAATTGCTATCTGATAAAGTACTGGTTTCTGGCATATTTCTTGACTGTTGCTTCCTTTACTGTTGATAGTTAGTCCTAAAAGATAAACACTATTTAATTGTCAATTCTAAGGCTGGTCACTCTACCTACAATTGTTTGACTTTCATATTTAATCTTAATACCATTTTTTTTGCTATGCTCTTGATTTTCTTTGCTAATGCTTCCAGAACATTTGCATTTTCAGAGATCAAAATTATGTCATAAGAACGGTATAGGCTATTTTTCTTCTTCCAATTTTATGAAATGTACATTGAGACAACTGTGATTTATGCAAGAAACTAAGTTAACACAATTATAACTTACTACTATGTATACCTGTATGAAAAAGTACATGCTATATTTGTCTATTGCAATCAATACACACAATTATTAATTTCACCAACATCTTTTTCATTTTCATTACTAGAAATACCAAGTTAAATTGACTCCACATTCATGAGCATATGATGGGTAAGAATGATGAGATGAAATGTGATGTGATGATTCCTAATCCCAAGGTGCAACCCCCAAAATATTGTTGATCACTAACATCTCCAGATTAGATAGTTGATAATGTGCCAAAATATCAGACGGCTTTTCCCAATCACAGTAGAAAACAATACAGTGGAAACTCGGATTGCGAGCCTAATTCGTTCCGGAAGAATGCTCTTAGTCTGAATTGCTCTTAACCCGAAGCGAGCTTTCCCATAGGAAACAATGGAAAGTCGGATAATCTGTTCCACACTCCCAAAAATATTAATAAAAATAATTTTCAATGGAATTTTATGTAGAAATAATTGTTCCTAATATCTGAAACAAGTAACAATGATTAATACACAAAATAAAGTAAAATAGAACAAATGAACCAGCACTTATGGATCTGCTCCGAGACAGATTCTGGCCATCAGCTGCTGCTCAGCCAGTGCTGCCTGGGTGGCCCTGTTGGATCACTTAAGTCACTTATGATCATTAAGAGTCAACTTGATGGCACATAATCAACCATCCAACATATTCTATTGAAAGGGAAGAGAAAGCAAATACTTTCTTCTTGCTTCTATTAAAAGTTATACAATCTTACTTACAAATCATATTCAAAGATGAAACTCAGAGACCCCATTTTACAGTACAGAATATTCAGGAAGAGGAAAAATGTAAATATGAATTACTTTTACTTCTTTTGTACTTAAAATGACATTGGAACTAATCAGCCAGCTTTACTATAAAAAGATTGATTAGGAACTCTTCTTGCTTTCTTGTTTATAAAGATGTTATACATTGAAAATAAATAAATATTACACATCACAGATATTTTTCATCTGGAAATAGATATTTAAGGTGGAGCAAATATTTTATATCCCATCATGGCATTAAGATGACTTGTAATAACACCAATCTGAGCTCCCATACCAGTGATTCAGTAAACTTGCCTTCAGGTGAATATAGCCTACTTCTAAACAGGACATTTAACAGTTTTAAAATTGGCTTAAAATTAGTGGTATACATCTATTGAATATAAAAATTTGACTAAAGATTCAATAACATATTTATGATAGTACTTGCATATATAAATCTTGAATTTTAATACAAATTCTTTGGATACTCAAAGCTTTTATACAAATAGCTATTATTTGTAGTACTGTACTATTATTTATATTTATGCTGCTTTTCTGGCAATGAAAAGAAAATAAGGAAATAATTTCTACAAAGCAACCACATGTCCTTGTATCATATGGGTTTTAGCACTTCTCCCTTTTGGAACCCAGCTTCCAAAAGATTTAAATTGCTATCTTAAACAAAAACAGAAATCCCAAAATAAATATATCAAAGAGTCTATAACAAGGATCCCTACAACCTCAATATTTTCATTCAGAAGCACATGTCAAGACAACATGTTTCAAAGGTCAGTTTGTGATTATACTTGCCTTAGCCATGAACTTCCTTTTTGCAAAGAAAAGTACACTCAAGACAGACATATACTATTTGTATGTACTTCCCTTTCAAGAGAGAAGTCATGAGAAATTTCCAGTTTGTTCTGTATGTGACTAAAGCTGTAATTCCTTAACAATTTTAGCCAACTCTCCTCCTCATGCTGAACATGAAAATAGTAAAAGTTTAACACATGACTCTTCATTGAACATACCTATTAAGTAAAGATTACCCTGCCAGCCATGACCACTCTATGTTGTGATGTTCATTCTATTTCCAAGCCAAAGAGCCAGCATTCATCCAAGGGCACTTCCAAGTAGCCAGCATGACGAGATGCCAAAGGTGCAGTGACACTGTTACCTTTCCTGCCAAAGTAGGTGGTACCTGCTATCTACTTGCATTTTCATGCTTTTGAACATGCTTTCGAATACCTATTAGGTAAAGATTACCCTGCCAGCCATGACCACTCTATGGTGTGATGTTCATTCTATTTCCAAGCCAAAAAGCCAGCATTCGTCCAAGGACACTATGGCCAGCATGACTAGATGCCAAAGGTGCAGTGACACTGTTCCCTTTCCTGCCAAAGTAGGTGGTAACTGCTATCTACTTGCATTTTCATGCTTTCGAACTAGATTGGCAGAAGCTGAAGCGGACTCCTAGGAGCTCACCCTGATGATGAATATGGGCCACCAACCTCCTAGCTGACAAGCCAAGCATTTTAACTGCTTGCACCACCATACCTCATACTCATACCTATTAGAGCAGGACTGCAAATGCCTGTTGTTATACTTCAATTCCCTAAATATAGAATCTACATAGTACTAGAATGTAATTTGGCCTGATACAGTCTCTGGAATATTCTCCAGATAAATTTAACTGGGCAAAATGGTGCTTCATAAGGCAACAATTTTTGAACCAAGGTACCTCAATTGGGCTAGCTTACAGAATACATCCACAATCTAAGACCCATAACTTCAGAAACTCAATAGGAAAGCTGGCAGAAAGTCAGAAGTCCTTCCTGCTCCCACTACTTTTTTGCCTTCCCTTGGTCATTCTGTTACTCTGTTTAAGGAAGGATATATCTTTGAAGCAATGACCTAACAGGGCATGGATTGTCTAGTGTTTAATTAAAGTACAAAACCATATGCATTTCAAGAAACACCTTAAGGCATAAAACCAGAGGAGGCTTCATCATGGTATAACAATAAAGATTATAATAGATTTGAGAGATACTAGAGAAAGGATCACTTAGCTCAATAATTTTATCAAAGTAAGTCAATCTGGCCAATAGTCTTCAACAGATCAATGAACAATCAAAAATATAAGGTATCACAACCAATATATGCCAATTGTTGGTATTATTAAATTAAGTTCCAACTCCAATTCACTGATAAATATGGCATTTTGATTTTGTACACCAAATCTTAATGGCAAAAAATCCATTTAGCAGTTGTTTTTCCAAAGAAAGTAATTTTTGTAACATTGTAGCTACTTAAAATTCACCTAAATCATTTTAAAATGAAAATATGTCTCATTTATATCAAGGAATGGAGTTTTGACCTGAATGGAAATTTTATCTTTAATTTCTTGAAACACTGATAAGCAATCTGGTGCTGGTCAGTTGTTTTGTTTTAGACCAACTACTTTCAGCTTGCATGGAGAGGGACAACATGAATTGATAAGAATCTGGAAAGCATCAGTTTACATACCACTGCTCTGTATCAATGGTATAGAGTGGAGAAATATTTGACATGAGTCATTTTCCTTTCCAAGCCACAGGAACAAGGAACGAATATACTGTATGAACAGAGTACGGCAAAGATACTTCTAAATAGTTCCTAAGTCATTATTGGACTTAGTGATAATCCTATATTGGCAATTTGATGTTGTACTACCTTTGCAATGTTGAAAAATAATATTGTTTGCTAACCTTCATGTTCAAAAAAATCATTAGATAAACCAATTTAGATAATAAACCAGGTTAAATATAAAAGATCCAGGGAGCTGCCTTTTTCATACAAAATGCCAATTAAAACATTTCAAATATATTGATTTATGAATATCTCTAATTAAATATTTGGGCATTTGTTTTTCTTATAAATTAGGATGTTAAAGCAAGAGTCTCTGTAGAAAAATGGACAGGGATAAATAATAAAAATAAATGCATCAATTTTTATGTGAGTTTTTAAGATGATATAGTTATTTCATCAAATTAAAAAATTCATTGGAAGAAGGGCCAAGAATGACTAGGTACTGAATGTATGTGGATTGGGAACTTGCATTCATATAAAGAGATTGGATGAAACTGAACCAGAAAACAAATAAACAAGGAAAGCTGAATGGGTCAAGATGAAAAGATAACCAACAGAGTTATGGATGGATGGATTTGATGAGATTGTGAAAAAAGGATAAGAAGCTTAAAGAACAACATGTTCTATCAGAAGTCTCTTTTGACTTCTGATAGCCAGCCAAAGTCTGGAGCATACAGAATGCCAAAAAATCCAGTATATGGATATGAAGACAGCAAAGATGCTTTGTAAAAAACCAATGGTATAATGGTTAAGTAAACTAAATTTTTCTTTCATGATGCCTTAATTCTTTGGCTAACTATTTCTTGTTTTCTGCCTTTCCATTACACTGCTTGTTCCAAAAGAGAATAGTATGATGGATATGAATGTACAGATATATGTAACTATTTCTTTTGTTTTTTAACAAACTATAATTATTCTTCAGACTTAAACAAAATTCAAAAGAAGTCATTTCTTTTGCCTATCTTCAAAACGTGTTAGCTTAATAAGCAGGAGCATCTTTTTAGAAGACTCTTTAACAATGCTTGTTATCCTCTCCACGTTAAAGACATGAGGAAGTTTAAGGATGTAAAAGAATGTAACATGTTGCCATTTCATTTGCAAAAGAATATCCTTTCCAAGCAAAGAGCAACCCCAAATTATTCTTAAAATAAATCATGATAGATAGCAGCTTTTGTACACATTTTTTTTCAATTATGTACAGTGTTTTCAAGTATGCATGAGGCAATTAACTGGAAACAATCTTTTTGGTATTGTTTGACTTGTTCAGTCACGCAGTCGTGCCTGACTCTTCGCGACCCCATGGACTGCATTACGCCAGGCCCCCCTGTCTTGCACTGCTTCCTGGAGTCTTTCCAGGCTCACACCCATCACACTGACTATGCTATCTATCCATCTCATCCTCTGCCGTCCCCTTTTCCTCTTCCCTTCAATCC